>JAESVK010065944.1:7531-18087 GCA_017140935.1 Hamamelis virginiana
GCTTTTGCTCTCAAAATCACACATTCATGAAAATAGACAATCCAATTATCTCAAACGACAAACAAAATCCAAAATTTATTTGTGATTTCATATACCAACCTATATATTTCATTGTGAAAGTGAACCCCAAAATCATATATATATATATCAATTATCTTAAAACATTTACACCATATAACTACCCAAAACCCTCAAAAATCAAGCCAAACCAAAATTGTATATTTGATTTTTCGTCCCTCACATATCCAATGTAATCATAATGTATAAATTTATGAAAAACTAGAAATATATATATGTTCAAGCATTTAAAAAAGATTACTTTTTTGGCCAAGAAGCTCCAAAGATGAAGACGTAGTAATCCAGCAAAGATATGCAACATTCTGGTATGAAGCTCGCCGGTGATGGACCGGGCTCTCTAGTGATAGGCGATAGACTGAGCACTCCCACAAGCTGAGAACATGGTGTATTGTAGGAAAGCTTCCTTTCGGTTTTTTTTTTTTTTTTTTTTTTTGAAATAATATGATTCCTTATTTCACAGGATATTGCTGCATGCATTGCTACATTTATGGAAGGTGGATGCATTTTTATTTTTTATTTTATTTTATTTTTTATATTTGCCATAACCATCCTCTGGTATACTATTGGAATCCATTCAAAGCATCTCTTCAACTAAGAAACAAGCCTATCTTAATTTATAGAAAAAAATCAACAATAAGTTTGCAAAATTTTAGAGAGGAAGTATAAGAGTAGAGGCAGGACAATCAATTGAAGTAGTTTTTGAGAAGAAAATGATTGAAAGAATTTTCAACAACAATTGCATAATTTAATTATGAGTTTGATTTAAGGAGGGATATGGTGATGGTTTGCATTGTAGATGGAGTTAAAGGTGGAGATGGCAAGGGAAATGCGAAGCTTAGGAGTTGTTGAGAGACACAAAAGTCTACTTGAATTATTGCCAATAGTATCTAAGCTCCCAGGGTAGCTCGGACGGTCAAAGATCACACTCAGGAATTAAAGCTACCGAGATTGAATCTTAACGCCCTGACTACCATGACGACAACAACTAATTGCTACCTAAGTATTTTCTCAAAAATTCGAAAACTAAGTGATAGAGGTTTAATTTTATAATTGGACATCAGCATATCGACAAGACTATTCGAAAACTCGTGGCATTTGTTTATCCACAATGGACCACCTATTCACTCAGGAAATCTTCAAGATGGAAACTGCACACGTATGGTTTGAAGTGGGGGGCGTGCAAGAAAGGTTGACCTTACACCGTTTCAAGGTAAAAGATTGGTTCGAAGTTAATCGAGCCAAAATATTATAATCAGGCAATTGTGAGAATTCGGCTTTGCCTCAATGAAGAGGACTTTTAATTAATCAAATAAGGCAAAATAATTGTCAATAACTCGAAATGTAACAAGTAAAGCAATAAATAAAATGTTTCGAAGAAACCACATAATCATATTATTACCTCAATTTCTGGTACAGCAATTATGCACTTCTGTTAAAGTCCTTCGAAGCAATAAGACAGATGAGGACAGAAGAGAGAGGGAGAGAGATTTTAGACGAAAAGGATAGAGAGATAAAGGAGAGAGATCTTAGACGAAAAGAAAGAGAGTATGGGATGAGAAAAGAATTTCTAAGTTAAGAGATACAATGAGTTGAGGAGAGATAAAATAAAGATACGCATAAAGACGTGCGTCTTGTGAGGTCGTGGACCTTTTGCATGGAGAGTCATTCCTCTATTTATAGACTTGAGATGTAACTACCTTCAATTCGTATCAAATGAGGTGTTGACAAGTGTCAAGTGCTCCTGCATCTTGTTTGGAGTCCATGTGTACTGCTGTGATGGAGATTTGCTGCATAATGATTGGTTTAAAGCTTCTGACTGTCCGTCTTCAACCCAATCTAGAACTTCCAATTTTCTGTAAAAACCTGTTTTCTGACTTGAATAACTGCTGCAGACTGATTTTAAATGTTTGAGAACGAAAACCTATCATTCTTTTATAAAAAAACTGCCAAAGAATGTTTAAATATTCAAAAAATAGCCACCTTTGGCGGTTATTTGATGCATTCTCTTATAAAAAACAATTAAAACATATTTAATATATAAAAAGTAACTGCTACAGCAGTTATTAGCAGTTACTTGCTTCATTATTTGATGGAAATACCTTTAAAATATGTTTAAATGTTCAAAAGGTAACCGCTCTAGCAGTTTTTTGCGGTTATTTGAAGAGAACGTGGGGGCATTCTGGTTTTTCTCTAGATTATTCACCTTAAAACTGACTTGGACATGTGTTCTTCATTAATTGGTAAACCATTTAGCCAATTAAACTCATTCTTTAATTGGTTACAAGACACTTTTTCATTGGCCAGTTATTTTATGGTGTAAACACCACCAAAGAAAAAGGATTCACAATCACTTCACTTCACAACCATTCTTGAAGATGTTGACTATATATACCCTTCTGGTTTTGGTTTCATTTATCTCGACAATCACATAAATTTCTTATATGGATTGAAAGAAGAAGTTGATCTCATGTGGTTGATGATAGATGCATTGCAGCATTTGTACACAAGGCCAATCAAGGAACCTAGCTAGCTAGTATTAAATTGATGATTTTGATTCACCACATCACAGTCCACATGACACAAACATTATGAACCTTTAAGAACAGAGTCTATTGCATGAGACTCGAAAGTTTTCACTTGACAGTATTAAATTTATAAACGTATATTTTATAACATTTGGTGTTCTAAAGGAGGGTAGTTTTGGTTATATAGTTTGAGTCCCATGGTTTTAAATGATCAAGTTTATGCAATTAAACAGAGTTTTGGTAAATAAAATTAGTAAGAGAGAGTCAGAATAAATCCCAGCTATGGAGTATACTTGTCGGAATGCAATGGAGATGCCGAGATATCTCTATGAAGCATTTGCAGAAAATAGGCAAGTTCAAAGAATCAAGAAGGTTTTTTCATTATAGTAGTTCTCTGGTTTAGATTTCCCGCGTGAGTCTTAAACGTGGGATTTCATCATTCCCGCACAATTTGGTAGGATTTTCATCACCCAGGTATGGCAGAAATTGGGATCATCTCGGAAATCATAAATCCCGTGATTCATGGCTACCGAACAGCCTCAATTTGAAGGTTCCGAACAAATAGGTCCTATTTATAAGCGTTTTTTTGCTAAAAAAAAACCACCAAGCTAAAACGGTTACCGATTAGTACCCAAAAAAAAAATTGTAAGACCAAAATGCCCACGTACAGAGGCAATATTTATTTTTAAATATTCATTCAAAAATTGCTTGATTTTAGGTAGATAATATTTTTCTTGATTTTTGCCTAGAATCAGGGAAAAACTATTATCCACCTAAAATCAAGAAAACAAATCAACAAAAAATGGAAATAAAATGAAAACTATTGATTGGTAAAATAAATAAAAAAATCTAATGCATTCCAAAAAAATTTGATAATTTTTTTTTTTAAAGCTAAAATAGGACTAGATGTGAGATTCCATAATTTTTTTTTTCAAAAAAAAAAAAAAAAAAAAAAAAAGAGAGAGAGAGAGAAGGAAAGTGAAAACACCTTATAGCTACAATTTGATATGTTTAAATCCATTTAAGATAAAATTATATAAGATGGCTTTCAAAAATTAAGAACATTAAATCTGGAATTAATAAAATAACTAAATACTAGCTGAATATATATAAATGGTATATTTGTCATTCTTTTGGTACGAGTTGACTACAATTTTAATCTATTTAGACTTAAGATGATAATAAAATCTGTTTTCAGGATCTTTTGGATTATTTTTCCAAAATAAAACTTATAATTTAATCATATTTTTATAAATTAAACGAAAAATAATTTTCCACAAGAAAAAAGAACTAAAATCACAATATAAAAATCATAACCAACTTCCACATTAGTGGACAAGTTATCGGCAAGCGTTTAGGTAAAATCTTGCTTGTTCTACATTTTTTATTCTGTACTCCGTTTGACATTTTATGTTGAGTAATTGAACAACTTGTGAGATATTGAAGGAATAACATGAAAATGGAAACAAAATAAGTTTGCAGTAATAAATAATAAAATGGTCAAAATCGTTTTTCTAAAAAAGATTTTTTAACTAATTAATCCTGATATTAAAAAAATTGTCCTTTATTATAGTAAGGATTTAAAATTTCAAATGGTAAAGAGAAAATAAGTGAAAGTGTGAAACGTAATTTCCCCTTTTTCTTTTTGGGCACTCCATCTCATAAAATTGGAAACTTTCAAGACAACTACAGAGAGCACAATTCTTCCATCTCCCCCATTAACTTTTCAGATCAGTACACCATTTCTAAAAACCTGATCAACCAAAGATTTTCATTTTCCCAAGAAAGCTAGCAGATGGAATGTGAAGATGTAAAGATTGAAATTTTATCACGACTTGCTGTGAAAGTTCTATGCAGGTTCAAGTGCGTATCGAAAGAATGGTACAACTTAATATCTGATCCTACTTTTAGAACCATCCACCATGAACATGCAAAGAGAAATCCTCACATGCTTTTCCACCGTAGTTTTCGCCGACCACGAGACTATTGGAAAGCTCCTGGCATTTGTTTATCCACCATGGATTACCAAAGAAAAAGGATTCACAATCACTTCACAACCATTCTTGAAGATGTCAAGCGTATTTACGCTTCTGGTTTCGATCTCGTTTGTCTCGACAATGGTATTGATTTCTTTATCTGTAATCCGAGCACCCATGAATTCTTGAAATTACCAGAGTATTTACCTTCTCATATTCACCCTTTTAATTCATTTGCATTTGGATATCTTCCTTCATCCAACGAATATAAATTCATCCATTTGTATTCTCGTGAAAAAAAAAATATTCAATGCAAGATATTTACTCTTAGAGATGCTGGATCTAATTCTACTTCTTGGAGACTGTTAGATGGATATTATCATTTCCCTTTTCAACGTTTCCTTCGGGCACTCTCCAAAGTATCCATTGATGGCATCATGTATTGGTTGGTCAGTGATGATTCTGTTCTCCTAGCAATTATCTCCCTGGATATGGAAAAAGAAGAATTTGGAAGGCTTGAGATTCCTAAATTACCTTGTTCCTCCCATTATGTGCTTAACTTGTTGATAGAGATGGAAGGGTGCTTATGTCTAGCTTACTATGTGAATGCAACTAAGATTCTGCAGATATGGACACAGAACGATCAACAAAATCATGTATGGACAGTGCAGTACAGTTTAGAATTTAATGCTTTCGATTACTATAGTAAAGTTTTGGGTGTCTTCAATGGTGAAATGTTGTTGGAGTTCAAAGGATGGTTATACCACTATCATCTTCAAAACAAAACCTTCAGAAGTGAGCGAAAGTTGAATATAAGGTACAGAAAACACCCATATCTTTATACAGATAGCTTCTTCTCTTTGGGGACTAGGACAATTTGATTCTCTCAACAAAATTGGGTTCGATCGAAATCCAGACATTGTAAGCATTTTATAAATTTCATGCTCTTTCTTTTATTTTATTTATTAATTCTTGTAATGATCGAATATCTCTAGCTAGTTCATTATTCTCTCATCTTATCAATTTTCCTCAATCGTTCTTATAGAAATATAAACACAGATTAATTATGAAAATGGTTTGTAAAACTTAATATGGGATATGTATTTTGAGAAACCGACCATTAGATTAAATATTCCGCTTATATACATTAAGTATGCAAAAAATCACATTGATCCAACGGCTGGTTTTCAGAAAACCCACTATAAAAAATTGTGTGAAATGAGAAAAATTGTGACAGTTTCACACAAACTGTTACAGTGTATTTTAAAACTATGATAGTTTTGAAAAAAAGATAGCTATTGGATCAATGCAATTTTTCGTATATTTGATGTGTATAAATAAAACATCTAATCCAACTGTCAGTTTCTCACGATGAGTAAGAACCATGTGTCAAGGGAACCTGACCCTATATATATATAAATACCATCTCGATCTTGTCAGTATATGCTTATAAATCTTATGTAAGCTAGCAAGAAGCTAAAAGATAATTGTAGGATATATATTTTGAAAAACTGATCGTTGGATTAGATATTCTGCTTATGGATGTCATGTATGCCAAAAATCATTGTTATCCAATGTAAACATTTCAAAATATAAAAAAAACTGTGACCATATTCTTTTGATGGACCGTTTTCAAGGGTCACAGCTTTTTCGACATTTTTGAGAAACCGACCGTTGGATGATTGTGATTTTTGGCATGACATGCATACATATAATATTTAATCCAACTGTCAATTTTTCTAACCATATATTCCACAATTATCTACTAGCTTTATGCTTACATAAACTTGTGTAAGCATATGCTGACTTGATCATTCCTATAAAAATAAGGGACATATTTAATGTACTCGCATTTTATACTCATATTTTTACTCGTAGTTTTTAGAACACAGCATGAGATAACAATTTTGGGAAACCAATTGTTGGATTAAATGTTCGGTGTAAACATGTCATGCATGCCAAAAATTACATTAACCCATCGGCCAATTTCTCAACCACTAGTTTTTATCCATTAAAAAAAACCAACATCAAAATTCACAAAAACCATCAATGATTAAGCTCATAAACACCTCATCACTCAAGGCATAGGTTTGCCTAAAATCACTTTTGAAGCTCAAAATTTTCACTTGGTCTAAAGAACCGAGTAATAATCACTCCTAGGCAACCTAAGGAGTATAGGATGTTTGATTAAATTAACTAGGCCTCCAAACTTTTGCTTTTTACTACAATTACATTTAGTATGAAAATTTTGATATGTTAGTTGGTTGGACATAACTCTAAAGAGAGTGAAGAGATAGTTATCGATCCAAAAGTGATCGAGAAATCACTCACAACTTCTATATTCACCATAACCATCCTCTAGTTTACTATTGCAACCCATTCAAAGCATCTCTCCAATTGAGAAATTAGCCCATCTTAATTTATAGAAAAAATCAATAATAAATTCGCAAAAATTTAGAGAGGAAGTGTATATATATATATATATATATATAGTAGAGGAAGGACAATCAATTGATTTTTTGAGAAATAAAATGATTGAGAGAATTTTCTCCTCCATATATTTCTTAACATATCAATACTCACCATCCGAAAGTACTGACATTAAAACCTTTCATAGACGGTAAAGGTTGGAAGACTGGTCCTCACAAAGATTCCTAAGTTTTGATGGAGCAAAATCAACCATAATTTTGCTAATTTCAAATAATAGTTTTTACATTTTCCACTGTCCATCTCCTCCTCCCCCATTAATACCCGTTTTCAAACCTACTGTAAAACCCAATTTTGGACTAGTAACTCTCATCTCCACCATTATTGATGTAATCAATCTTTGATAACTGTTGCAATGGATCAATCTTGTATGCGGCCTGATAACTTATTCCCATAAGAAAGAAGCTTATCACACCTAATCGATTTCAGTATTGGACCAAATCAGTAATTCTCAAGTATAATTGCATAATTCAATTGTGGGTTTGATTTAAGGAGAGATCGATATGGTGATGATTTGCATTGTAGAGGATGAGGATGGTTGATGGAGTTTTAGTGTATATGCAAGGGAAATGTGGAGCTTAGGAGTCGGTTACAGTGGAGTTGTAGAGAAAGAAGAAAGGCTATGTATGGTGTTAATCATTGGGGTAATGGTGCAGATGAGGCATCAGGCAAGGTAGTACATCATGGATTTGTGGTGGTGATGGAGATTGTGGGTTATAATTAATTGTGAAGTGAAATTTAAATTTGGAGAGAAAGAAAATGAGAGAGAGGAGTTGCACACACATGAAAAGTATTTAGTCTGTTGCGCGCAAGCTAGTTCAGGATACCCCTTACCGCTATATAGTAACAAAAAAAAAAATGCATTGAAGGATTGTAGAGAACTAGTCGTGACGGATAGTAGGAAAATGGGATAGAATTAGATTCCGGTCAAAAGAAGTAAAATAAAATAAAATAAATCCGGAAAGTAGTAATCCGACCCTTTAACCATTTGGAGGAGAAAGGGTAAAGTGAATGCTTCGATCAAATTTTATTTTACTCAATTCATGATGCGGTAGTTGTGTAGATCAGGAATGAAATTGTAGTGTTTCATCAGTTGTGTTTAATTTGTTAGTGATCTTACTTTTTGGCTGTATCCTTGCAAGGTTATTAGATGGATTTGGAATTGGTCTGGCTATTGGCTGTTACCCAAATGGCTTACACTTTAGCTTGTATTTCAAACAGTTAATCTTTGGGATAGTTTACCATTTATATACTGGTTTTTTCTTGAAACAGTATATATATTTAGGGTGAAATGAATAAATGCATTGCTTATTTATTTACACGTTTTGTTGTAATAATAATAACCCGATGCCGCTTAAAATTAAAAAAAATCAAGTTAATTTTGTTCATTAATTTACACTTAATTGCAAATATCTCAATCAATTAAATAAGTTAGTTAATTGATTTGCTAATTTAAGAATATATTTTTTGTTAAGATTCAGTATAGATAAATATATTTTTTGAATTGCACTTAATTACAAATATCTCAATTAATTGGATAATTTAGTTAATTGATTTGCTAATTTAAAAATATATATTTTGTTAAGATTTAGTACAGATAAGATATATGTTTTGAATTGTGAATAAGCTACCATTATTCTAATCGGATTCGATCTCTCTCTCTCTCTCTCTCACACTATTATTTTTTTTTCTAAATTTAGTTAATTATATAAAATCTTTATGAAGTATAAATATTTATTAAATTTAGTTAATTATAAAAAAAGGCATAATTGGCCAAAAGTCTCATTTTATAGTTGATTACTTCTTAAAGTCCACCTACATATTTTTTGCTTTGAAAAGTCCTAATTAGAAAAGTTTTAAGGGCTAAAGTCCTTTTTTCAAAAATTATATTATTTTACAGACAAATTTGCCCTTAGATTCCCAACACAGTCCCAATGCCGTCCTCCTCCTCCTCTTCTTCTTCTTCCCCCAATTAGCTAAAGCCCATAATTGGGCAATCAATAAGGGCAGGTGCTTGCCTTGTCAAAGTCGCTGTAGCTTCTGTTGCAGTTGATTAAATCAAATTCGATCTTCACTTTAAAAGAAGAGATCATTTAAGGAAGAACTGGCCTCGCGTCAGATATTGGTTGCGCTGATGCAGCACATCTTTGCCTTTCCTGTGATGCAAGGGTTCATTCAGCTAATGCCGTCTCCAGCCGTCATTTTCGAACCCTGCTATGTGAAGTATGCAGATACTGCCCAACTTATGTTCGATGTTTGCTGCATTGTGGGGTTTTGATTTGAATGATTTGGACAATAGTGCTTCAGAGCAGATCATTAGGAAATAGATTTTTATTAGGAAAATTAATTTTTTGTTTGGTCGGTGAGAAAATGGAGGAAAAAGAAAGAGATTTTTATCAATTTGGGTGTTGAAATCACATGATTTAGATATAAAGAACTCCATTAATTGGATTGTAAGAAAAAAAAGTTTTTTTAATTAATTTTTTGTTTGGTTGATTGGAAAATACAACAAAAAGAAATTTTTTTTTTTTTTTTTTTTTTTTGGCGTAGTGACATGCGTTTTCCGGCGTAGTGACCAGCGTTTCCGGTGTAGGGAACTAACGCAAGTCACTACGGGGTGTGACGTAGTGAACCAGGGGTTTGGGAGTGTAGGTGGCGTTGAAGGTTGTTAAAAAGGAGGGGTATTTTTGTCCAATTCATGCCAAAAGGATTTTTGGGAAGAAAAATCTATTGAGAGAACTTTTAACATGAAAATCTTCTAAATTAGGACTTTTAGCCAAATTCCCCTATAAAAAAATCTTTATGGAGTATAGATATTTATAATAATTTACTTCTTTACTTAATTAAAAATTAATTACAAATATCTAAAACTCTATTTATGTTAAGATATAACATTAACATGATCTTAGATATGTAAAATTAAAAATTTGACATTCAATTTTCAATTTTTTATGTGGATGCAAATCAATTATTTTCAAAATTAAAAATGTTTAATTACAAATATCAAAAAATAAAAATTGTGACAACTTGAATTTAAAATAATGGATAGTTAATTATGAAAATAATTATGGAGTATAAATATTTAAATTAACTTACTTATTATATTAATTACAAATATCTAAATCAGTTGGATAATTTAGTTAATTGATTTGCTAATTTGAAAATATAATTTTTGTTAAGATATAGTATAGATAAGATATATTTTTTGAATTTTTAATAAGTGTCCCTTTTTTATTCTCTCTCTCTCTCTCTCTCTCTCTCTCTCTCTCTCTCTCTCACACACACACACACACACACAAACGTTTACTATTTTGAAATTTCTATATTTGCTAGTTTAAAAACTCTATTTTTTGTTAGTATAAAACAGTAACAACATCAACTTTGCATTATTAATTTCAATAACAGATTTATTTAAGAGAGAAACAGCGAGAGCACATAATCAGATATATATATATATATATATATATATATATATATATATATATATATA
>JAESVK010065944.1:37020-66068 GCA_017140935.1 Hamamelis virginiana
AACTCTTGAGATCTTATATTGACATTCCTTCTAAGGACTTACCATGAATATAATAACAGAAGAATACATGATAATCAAAAGCCCATGTTATTAATGAATAATAATAATACATGAATCAACTTTATGTCCTAAATTACACCAGTGTGATTGGCTATTAGGGCATATTACTAACATGTGGAACGAGTACAATCATCAACTATGGTAAGAAAATATCGATGATCATCATATGTGGCAGCAACAAAAGGGCTACCCCATATATCACAGTGTATTAAATCAAAAGGTGATGTAGAGAAGTGATTATAAAAAGGGAAAGATAAACGTTTTTGTTTGGCAAGAGGACAAATTGTACAATCATGATGTTTATTCATAGGAACAGGAATAGAAATATCAGTATTTTGCAACAATGACATTCTTAGAAAGGAAGGATGGCCTAGCCTATAATGTCACTAGTCTGTAAGTACATTATTGGAGGAATTATTTGAAGGATATGCAACAGAAAAACTAGAAACAACATTTGCAGCTGGTTTTTGTAGGATATAGAGTCCGTCCCTTTGTTTACCCAGTCCAATCATCGTCCAATTGATGAGGTCCTGAATAAAACAATGATTAAACAGAAAAATAAGACCACATTTCATGGAAGAGGTGTGTTTGCTTACTGATAAAAGATTGAAATGAAAATCAGGAACACAAAACACATCAGTGAGAACAAAGGAAGGAGAAAATTTTACTGTTCCAATATGAGTAACAGGGACAGATTCCCCATTAGGAAGATTAACATATAAGTTTGCTACAGCAGTGACATTAGTTAGGATAGACACAGAATGTACCATATAATTTGTTGCTCCAGTGTCGATGATCCATTCATTGGAACACGTATTTGTATGTAAACGACTACTAAGGGAAAAAATAGAAGTACCGGAAAGATGTTGATTGGAATTGGTAAGATTTGCACTTGCTGCTTGATGATTTATACTAGAAGGATTTGAAGATTGAGAAGAGTTGAGGTATTGTAGCAATTGTTGACATTGAGCCTGAGTTATTGGAAACTGTGAAGTCTCATGTGAAATAGATTCTGAGGATGAATTGGAATTCATTGCCCCCTGAATTGCAGCTTGATTTGCACCATAAGTAGACTGATTTGGAGCATTTTTCCCTCTGAATTTATATCCTAGTGGATGACTATGCAATTTGTAGCACACATCAGTGGTATGCCCAGCTATACCACAGTGACTGCATATAGGCCCACAGAATTTATAGCATACATCAGCTGTGTGTCCTAAAATGCCACAATGAGTGCATGTAGGTTTCTCCTTTCTCATTGTATTCTTGTTGTTCACATAAGAATGCATATAAGCATAGGAATTTCCAGCTTTAGACAAGTAAACTATGGGATTGAATGAGGATGATGAAGGAGAAATGATCTGCTTCTGTTTCTCTTCTTGTAAAACCAACGCAAATACTTTGTTAATGGGAGGCATTGGATCCATCAGTAAGATCTGACCTCTAAGCTATGAAAAGGTGTCATTGAGTCCCATAAAAAATTGCAGAATGCATTCCTTTCTGTTGATAATTTGAAAAAGACTTGAAACCTCTGCATGTGCATTTTCCACAATTGCATTCAGGAATTGGCTTGTAATTGGATAGTTTATCCCAAAGACCTTTTAGTTTAGTGAAATAATGGCTAACAGACATATGGTCCTGTGTGAGATCTGGTAAAGCCTTTTGTAATTGAAAAATACGAGGTCCATTGGCCTGTGAAAAATGATCTTGAAGATCTTTCCAAACTTCCTTAGCCGTATTGAGATAGATCACACTCGCAGCAATGTCTTTGGATATTGAATTCAACAACCATGACAGAACCATAGTGTTGCAGCGAGACCAATCAAAGAAATTTGGATCTGCAGAATTTAAAGGTTTGTTGATGGATTCATCCACAAAACCTGCTTTGTTCTTGGCCGTGAGAACCAATATCATAGATTGATTCCAGGTTTGATAGTTATCTCCATCCAAGGGTTGAGAAACCAAAGCAATTCCAGGATTATCACCATTTTGTAGATGATAAGGATTATTAACTTCTTCTAAGACAGAGGAAAATGAAGAAGAAGTTGAAGAAGAAGAGGAGTTAGCGGAAGCCATTGATGCTCTAAAAGAGCTCTGATACCATATCAAAAATGTAGAGAGAGAAAGATTGAAGAATAAATCTTCTTTGATTAAATTGAAGAAGTTGCTGAATATCGTATAAGGGAAAATTCTTATATACAAGTTAGAATAACAAACTAACTACTTGCATAACAAACTAACTACTTGCATCCAGCTGGCTAACTAATTATAAAACTAATTCTAGCTTAACCAAACAGATAAATATACATCATTTAATAATTGAAACATAGACCCTGAGCATGTCGTTTCTGCATTTCATTCCATGTTAGGCGCTTCACTGGAGATGCTGGTGTGGAACGTGCAGGAGCAGAAAGAGCCAACTGCGATTGGTTGGCTTATGGTGGTCTTGTGAACCTCCTCTAGCGAAGAAGCTGGTCATCTCTCATGCATACAAGACTGATGGCTTCCTTCAGCCTTTTTGGCTTGAACATCTGAATACCTTCAGCTATGTCAAGCTTGAGACCACCCATAAAGGATCCAACCAATGCCTTCTATGTCCACCCGTGCACTCGGTTGCCTAACCTCTCAAACTCCTTCTGCTAGTCCCTTAAGGAACCCAACTCTCGAACCCGTGACAGTGCTTCATTAAGGTGGGCACTCAGTAGGTCCAAATCGAGCCCACAACTTCTCCTCAAAATTGCCCACGTCACCACTTGCTTTTCCTCCTTGTAAGCTCGGCGTAGCCTTTGCCACCACTGGTTGGCTTCACCCTTGAGATGAAATGAGGCTAAGGAAACTTTTTGAGCCTCTGTGGTACCTTGATACTCGAAGAACTGATCAACCTTGTTGAACCATTTCGTCGGGTCATCGCCAAAGTACCTTGGAAACTCCAGCTTGGCCATTTTAGATAAAAATACTTGTCAGCTTCCGTCCGTTTCTTCTCTGTTCTCCCCCTATTGGAACGAGAGTGGCCATTTTGATCATTGTTGTTGTAGCTGAACCCTTCCTTGTTCGAGAGCAAAGCCTCAAATAATTTGGTGATGGTTTCTTCAAGTTGGTGTAGCTTGTCAGCAATGCCAAGTTCCATTCTGCTCAAGCCATCTTGAAGTCCGCCAAGCCCTGCTTCCAAACTCTCGATTCTCTCATTGTTAGTGGCCATTGTAACGCAGCTTTGATACCAATGATAGGTCCAGCCAAAGCTTAACTACAATTGCAGAGTAAATTGAATTCTCTTCGGGTGAGAATGAACCACAATTAATTGGATAGAAAAATGCTTGCCTTCCATTGATAGTCTGTTCAAATTTAAATAACAAAGATTAACAACATCTCCTAAACTTACTGCTAAAATAAAGACTCCAACAATAGACTGGAAAATAAATATCTATCTACTGCTAAACAGATTTGACTTATTCTCATGCATGTTGGCCAACAAATCTGGACCAAGTCTTCCACAGAACTGCAGCATCTTGGACCAAGTCCACCAAAGCTCCATGCATGTATCGCACCACTTACCTTCACCCCACGTATTTGCGATTAGCTACTCAAGCTCATTGAGATCTCCGTGGCTTATCAATCAGATGGACAGTTATCAAACATCGACAAGAGGTTAGATATCTTGATTTCGGCTTTTCTCTCTATTTCCACATCCCATTTATGTTCCCTTTCTAGTTTTGATGCCATGGCTTAAGGATTTTTATTATTTGTTCATGTATTGGAATTTATGCTGGTTTAAATTGTTCAACATTTCAATTTAATTGGAATTAGCAATGTATATAGTTCAACTGTTTGATAATAGTTTCCATGCTCGAATTAGAACTGTTTGATAAAATTCTGGTGTTGGGGAAATGTTTGCATATTTACTCTAAGAGTGGTCTCTAAGAGGTCACTTGATGTCTAAAAATTGCCTTATGTTTTGGGTTGTAGTGCGGAAAAGCTAGATTTCTTACTTATTTTTGGGCATGAGGCCAAAGGGAGAAATGTTGGTGTACCCAAACCAAGAAACAAAGCAGCAAGGGATAAAAAGGCGCACATGAACCAAATTGTAAGGGATATTTCCACTAGCTTGGTCTCTAATTATTGAGTCTTGTAATTTCTATTCTCTGTTATATTTTAACTCAAATAAGCCATGCCTTTAACCAACTATCTGGGAAAATGTCCATAGTTCTGGTGTTTTATTAATTAGTGCAGACAATCTAAAAATTGATGGGGAAAGAATCCTATATTTCTTGGAATCAAGTTTTCATTGCTCTTATTCATTTGGCACCATTGAATAGTTAATTTAGTACAGTTTTGTGCTACATTTTTTTTCTTTTACTAAATAGGTTAGTGTTTATTGACAAACTAGGGGTTTAGACTGTAATAAGTTTTGGTGCTAACAGCTTCTTGATATTGGTGTTATCAGCTTCATGATATTCTGTCATTGCACTTGTTATCTATATATAAACAGATGTGCTGAAAGCAACACTTGCAGCAATAGATGATATGATAGGGACAGTGGTAAGAGTTTTTCTTGATAGCTGTATGTAAGAGTTCTTAGTATCAGGTGTTAGTCAATCTCTCTCTATATATAAAGTATATGTGTATACATATATTTGTATACCAGAAGTGAACCTTGGTGTTGTGCCATATAATTCTTACATATATATGGTCTAGTGACTCTTTGGTTTCATTATCATAAAAAGAAATTTGGCTCTTTTAAGATCAAATTTTACACATTTGTGACATTTCTTGTTCATTTGGCATCATTATATTTTTTCAAGTTTCTATTTTGATCGATCATTACCCTTTTTTTTTTTTCCTTTTCTTTTTCTTGTTTCTCAAGTACATTTATAGGTAAAGGGCTTATTGTTATGTGGTGGACTGAAGTGGATAAAATTTTCAAATCAGTAATTCTTTTTCTTCATTTTTTTTTATGTATAGAATTTTATATTCTTTTCTATTTATATATTATGTTTATTCATAAAATAATGATATACTCTCAATTGTTTGAATTTTTTTTTTAATTTTTATATTTTTGAATTAGTTCCTTAATGTTTTTTCTTTTATGGGCATTGCTTGAGGTTTATATTAGTTATGTTATGGTTCCAATATGTGTATGCATATGTATTGAGCTTAGGTCTCACCAAATAAAGTTTAAAAACCATAATAAAAAAATAATTAAGCTAATTAAGCTACATGGAGGTTCATTGCAATAGAAATGGCTAAATAATATATATATAGAGAGAGACACACACACACTGACAGTTAAGTTCGTCACTAATAGGTTACTGCTAGAAATGGTCTAGTGCAACAAAGCATTTTAGCGATGGACATTTTCGTCGCTACCCTCATTTATCATATTAAAATAACAAACGAAATAGCAACGGACGTTAACTATGGCAAACTATTTAGCAAAAGAGATAAATCGTTGCAAGTGGCATTTTGCAATGACTTTATGATGGACATATCTGATGGCAAAAACCACTTAGCATGGGAATTTGTTCTATCAAGGACCAAACAATCCGTCGCTAAAATACTCTTTTTTTTTTCTTTTTTGGGTATTTCTCAAAATACCTATCCCTTATTAAGGTTTACAAATCATGTGACACACCATGGATAAGAAACATGTGTCACTGGGACCTGACCCATATATATGAAGGGAATGTTAAATTAAAAAATTCTCTTTTGACAATTTAGTAGTGAAAATATTGTTTTTGTCATATATAATGCATGGTTGTGAATCTGTGTTGGAAGGGGTTGATGGAGAACAGAAGCAACCTAAAAAATTCATCAATTTTTAATCAATTGATGCATATGCGTTTTTTATTAGGGGATCTTGGTGAATAGTCCTACTTAAGAAAAGTTTAATGCAAAAAGTCCTCCGAAATTTTGTGTCCTTTATAAACTCCTTATTAAAGATTGTTTAATGCGAAAAGTCTTACACTTTTAAAAATATTTTTGCAAATGGCAGAACTACCCCCAATGCAGTGAAAACACTTCGAGTGCAGTGAAAACATCCCAGCGCAGTGAAAACACCTCAATGAAAACATCCCAGGGCAGTGAAAACATCCCCTAGCAGGGAAAACACCCCAACATAGTGAAAACATACCCTAGCATAATGAAAACTCCGCAACGCAATAAAAACATGCCCCAGTGTAGTGAAAACACCATTTTGAGTATTTTCACTGTCTTTTTTCTTGTGAATTTATTGTTTCTTTTTTTTTTTTTAAATTATTTTCATTGCATTTTTAGTGCTTTCACTGTTTGTATGTTTTTTTGGTTTCACTACCTTATTTTTTATTCACTACATTTTGAATTCCCTGCATTTTTTGAGTGTTTTCACTGCATTTTGAGTATTTTCACTGTCATCTCACTCTCTTTCTCTCATTTTGAGTATTTTCACTGTATTATTTGAATTCAACGCATTTAAAAAAAAAAAAAAAAAATTCCTATCTTGTGAATTCACTGCATTTTTTTACAAGCATTTTTTTTTTTTTGGTTAATTCAATGAATTTTTTTCTCATGGGAATTAATTTTTTTTTTTTACAATTTTCCTTCTACAGTCTCTCTCTCTCTCTCTCTCTAGTAGAGTTAAAAAAATCCAAACAATTCATGTGTGCTGCATCCAATGTCACATAAGCGGCGGCATTTTCACTGTCATCTTGTTGTTCCAACTAGATACACTAGAGGGGGGGTGAATAGTGTCAAAGGCAATCCTATGTCAATTTTTAATTCACAAGCAAATAATCAAATACAAAAAAGAAAATAAGAATATAATGCAGCAAATATAAAGGAGATGAAGAGATAGAGAGATCAAACAATGAATTTAACGTGGTTCAACACCAAGCTTATGTCAACGCCTCAAGAACCAAGCTCAAGGATTCCCAAATCCACTATAATGATCCCTTTGACCAGTAGATATCAAATCTTAAACCAAGAAACTTGTGTTTGACCAAGAAACACTAAGTTTTACAAAGGCATTTTCCCAAACCTTAGCTTCTAAGAGTGAACAAATGAGTAGAGTACAAGTGAATGCTTCTACAAGCTGATTGTACAACAAATAAGCTTCACATTTATAGCTCTTCAACTGTTAATCACTAATCAATGTTCTTTGAGAAAGTAATGACAAAGGATGAGTGATTTCTCTTTGGAGGATATAAATAAATGCTCTTAGTAATGTTTGAATGAAGAGGGAAGTGAGCTTATATAGCATTTTTGCCAAATAGAGCCATTTCCCACCTATCTAATCACAAACAAGGTAGTTGAGGGCATTAAATACAACAGATATGAGAAATCTGCGTACATCGTTTGAATGGCCCGAGAGCCCGTTCGAACAAACTTACCGTTGAAATTAAAAATAGTGACACGCGTTTGAACTGGAATGCCCCAACCTGACAATTGTACCGATCCTTCCAGGTAGGTCGACACGTGTTAAGGAAAAGGTACAACCTGTACTGCTCATTCATATTTCCATACTCAGGATAGAAGAAATAAATATAACAATGTGATATGAAATGATAAGTGCATATATATGCCCAAATCGGAGTAATACAAGCAAAGTCTAATGTACCAATACATAAATGCCAACAACCCTAGCATATAGGATATCAAATATTAAAATAATAGTTCAAGTGTTTCTAACACAATGCAGCTACAAGGAACAAATGCACAACCGCCCAAAACACTGCTAAGCCCAATGCAACCTGAGGTGAGTTCCCTACAGCCGAACTCCTCCCAGAATCTTGTGAATTTGCTGCATAAAACACAGCATGAGCTTGGAATGTCCAGTAGATATACAACCTCAATCAACAGTAATGGTACAGATACAAGGAACATATAATAAAAGCATTTAATAACCAGTTTTAATAAAAAGTACATAAAAGGTGTGGGTTTAAGTCAGTTATAACAGCATATACAGGAATGAATGGCATATATATAAACTATTGCCAAACGGGCATGAATATAGGGATGAATGGCATATACATCAAATCATCATTTCAAGTGAATATCAATCATTCAAAGCAAGAACGAAGTAAATAAGTCATATGCCATCATCATAAATCATAAGCACACCACACCAAGATTTCTAAACAGCTTATGTTCCATGCATCATTGTTATTTCATAAACATTTCATATTTGAAAACAATTCCTGCACTCCATATAGTGTAAATCATATATCATTAACGTTAGAGAGGTTTAATATCCTACCTTGACCAAGGCAAGCATCCAATCCTAGCAGTGCTCCTATGCAATGCAAAGGCTAGCCTGTGAAAAGATAGTCCTCAGGACTAGCTTGATATGAAAGAAAATGATAAAGGATACACATCAAACCCTTATCTATGCAACTTAACCCCAAAATCAGAAATTAGGCCTCACGAGCTTTTCGTACATGTAAAGAACACTAAAAATGGAGACCGGATGCAAAAGTTATGCTTAATAGAAAAAATTAAGGAAGAAATAATGAGACTGCAAAGCCCCATTACCGATAATGCACTAGACCATTATCGGGAATGTCACCTTGTTGCAATACCCTGAAAACCCACATTACTAATAATGCTTCCTAGCATTATTGGTAATGACCACTCTTTACCAAGCCAAAGAGCATGCATTACCTTGCCACTCAGGAAGCTTGGGTCCGAGCTTCCATGAAGTTCAACTCACTTCAAACTTCATCAACACCCTCCAAAACTCAAAAACACCTCATCAAACCTTAGATCCATCAAAATCAAGCCTCAAAGACCCTTGTTCTACAACCACAACCCAATATGAAGGACAAAACTCAAAGATCAACCATGATTTCTTAAACAAAAACCCACAAAACCCATGAAACTTGCATGCAAGAATCAAAAGACCAAAACTTCCCCAAACTTCTCAACACAACCACAAAATCTGAACCCAAACAACCTTCTAAACACCAAATCACAACCCAAAACCAAAACCACAACCCCAATCTTCCACAAATCCGAAAATGCACCAAAGAAAAGGAAAGAAAAAAATGTAGCTACCATGCAAGAATTCACCTTGTGACGGCGGAGACGCGAAATCCGACGAACTCCGGCAACACACCTCACGGCTCACTCTCCCTCTCTTCTTTTTTCACTTAGCTAAATTGCAAGAATGAGTGAAATGAGTTTGTCTTGGGTTTTAATAGTTGGGGATATGTTGGGCATTTTTGCAAATATTTAACACTTTTTTTTTCCTAAAATAACATAAACTTCATCTAAAACTCATAAATAAAGATTTTAAAAATATGGGTTTTCATATCAACGGACTAAGATCCCGTTCGAATGGTCTCGGTGAAAATTCCATATTTCGTTCTACCGGTTAAGTCCTCTGAAATGTAGTCTCAATCCCGTTCAAACAGGGACTTCCATTCGAATGCCTCTAAAGGCCCGTTCGAATGGCCTTGCTAGATTTTGAAGAAAAATGATTTTTCAAATACAATTGGGCAAGAGGCTAATGATAACATCCTTGAGAGAGACACCAATCACCGAGCAAAATTTTTACCAAGAAAATGAGTTCAAAGAAGTAATGTGTATCTTCAAAGCCCAAACTATGGTCATTTTGAGCATTTTTAGCTTTTAACAATTAAGAGCTTTACAAATGACCTTAAGACATAGAGAGATGATAATAAACAATGAGTACATATTATTGAAATGTCTTGAGTCTTCTTGATTCCTCTTTGAGCTTGAGTCATTATAAGCTAGGTTTATGCTCAACCCATGTGCTTGGCTTGTGTCTTGCTTTAGTCTTTGATGCATTCAAATTGGTTTCAACAAGTATGAACCTTGCATTACTAAATAAACTTATTAGCTCACAAGACATGTTTTTGATCATCAAAACTAGACCTAAAATGTCATGAGGGAAGCCATAACGCAAACAATCTCCCACTTTTTGATGATGACGAACCCATCGCATAAATAAGCATCAAAGGTTAGGAAAGTTTATAAAACTCCCCCTCATTGTGAGTATGGATAAATTTTTAAGCAACATAGACAAATATATCTCAAATAGCTCAAGTAATATGCAATTCCAAACTTCTTCCCCTTTTGTCATCAACAAAAAGAAAGACACATTAAAGTAATAAAAGTATTCTCTATCATTCAAAACAAAGCATTTATATTCAAAAACTTTAAAATGAAAAATATTTGGTTTATGACCTTTCCAAAGCTCATAGGAGGTTTCGGCTAATTTAGGTTGAAAAATCCAACCCAAACTTCACTCTAGATCATGATCATAATATATCAAACACCATATGAACATTTATGAACACAATGTATGCATATTTGATAAACTCTCATAAAAGATGATTATGAAGATGGATCCATGATCAACACTAATGTCATTCCATCTTTCTTGATAATCAATACAATCACAAAAACCAATAAATATAATGACGAGAGACAAAGATATACGTGGAAACCCTTAAGGTCATTCTGTAGTTCTTTACAAATGACCTTAATAAATGCTATCTTGAAGAAAATCCCAAGCTTGTTGAGATGTTTCACAATTCATGATTTTTCTAAATTCATCAGCACTCAAGGCACCTCACATATGATATTCAAGCCAATTTTGTTCCACTCACTTGAATCAGTTTCATCTTTATCCCATTTCTCAATGGGTTTCAACATGATCTTACCATCAATTTCCATTGTAGGATGTTTCCATCCCATCTCTACATACTTCCAAATGTTCTCTTCTATAGATTTCAAAAACATTTTCATCATAGCTTTCCAATAAAGATACTTTGTACCATTAAATTTTGGAGGTAAACTCAAGGAATTTCCCACTTCCATTTTTTTTTTTTTTAAATCAAGACCTAAAGTAAAAATTCACCTAGATATTAACCTATCACAGTGATACCAGGCTTTGATACCAATTGAAAAATCCAACCCAAACTTCACTCTAGCTCATGATCAAATATATTAAACACCAGGTGAACATTTATTAACATGATATGCATATTTGATAAACTTTTATAAAAGATGATTATCAAGATGTGAAAAGAGATGATAAATCGATCCCAAACAATACAAATCAGCAGGATTAATTCAAATCTATTAACTAGACAAATGCAGAAAAATAAATTTTGAATATGGATATCCATACTATTGGGTTTGATAGCTATATCATCAATATAACACTCTAAGAAATCTCTAATCATATCATGAAATATAGAGTTCATAGCACGTTGGTATGTAGCGCCAGCATTATTTTTCAGCCCAAATGGCATTACAATCCATTCAAAAGTGCCAATACTTCCAGGACACCTAAATACAGTTTTATAGACATCTTCCTCAGCTATATAAATATGATTATAACCTGAGTGACCATCCATAAAAGACATTATTTGATGCCCTGCCACTCCATCAACTAAAAGGTCAACAATTGGCATAGGATATTCATCTTTGGGAGTTGCTTGATTCAAATTTCTAAAATCAATACAAACTCTTAATTTTCCATTTTTTTTTATGACTGGGACAATATTAGATACCCATTCTACATACCTTGTAGCTCGAATGAAGCAAGCTTTCAATAATCTTTCCACCTCTTCTTTAATCTTTGGAATGATCTTAGGCGCTAATCTCATTGGCTCTTGCTTGAACGGTTTCAAGCCTTCTTTGATTGGTAATCTGTGCTCTACTAGAGATCTGTCCAAACCTGGCATTTCACAATATTCTCAAGCAAAACAATCCCTATATTTTTTAAGTAAATTAAACAATCCTAACTTTATTATCATTGTTTAACAAACTACTAATAAAAGTAGTTCTACAGCAATCATTATCACCTAAATTTACTTCAACCAAGTCATCAGCAGAATTTAAACACAAATTAGAAGTTTGTCCAGTATCAATAGCAATATCATAATTATTAAAAGATTTCAACATATCTTCATCTTCTTGGATGCATTCATTCCAATCAGCTGAAACAATTTCTTCACCTGCAAGTTCATGTTGAATGGCTTGAACAGCCACTCTTTGCAAGGCTGTATACACAGCCTCATTACCTACTCTTTCGAGTAGATTAATAATGATTCTCTGTATGTTCATCCAAAGGACCACAATCTGGTCCTATCAATTGCATCAAAGCCTTATCCCATTCTGATTCTTTTTGAACAGGCAAGAGTTTGCTCACATTAACTGAGCCAATAGGTTCTTCATACAGCTTGGCCTCCATTACATTTGAATCAGTTATGAAAGGCTTCTAGTCAGCATCCACCACTTCAAACTCTGCATTTTCATTAAAAAGATTAGTTGTTGATGCATGGAAGATGGAACACACTTATTTGAATGTATCCAATCTCTTCCCAATAATGCATTATGGCTTGAAGAACTTTCCACTATAAAAAATGCAGTCATGGTGGTCTTCGATCCAATAGTTAATTCTATAGGCATTATACCTTGGGCTTTCTTTTTGTTTCCTGGGAACCCCGATATACTAACTTCTGTAGATACCATTTTCTTAGGATCCAGATTTAGCTTTTTCAAAGTGCTAATTGGTATTACATTAACTGCGGCGCCATTATCTATTAGCACTATATTTAGAGGACAACCATTTATATGAACCTTTACATATAAAGGTTTTAAATGCTTAAACATTTGTGGTGTTGGCTTAGAAAAACAATAATACTTACCATTGGCAATGTTTTTATCCTTTGAGCATATTATCTTAGGGCAGTATCCTTGAGTATCCTCCACATCACCATCATTGGCTTCCTTTTGATTTGGTTTCGCAGTAAACTTAATTGGCAGAGTAAATGCCATATTAACATTCACTTCATATTCTTTTATATTCAAGCCATTCTCTTCTGGGTATGGCTTCTCTTCCATTATTACATCCCTTTGAACAATCTTAGAATCATTCTCATCTATTTTTATGGCTTCCTTACATTGAGCAATGATCAAAGCCAAATGATGTTCATCAATTTTATATTCTTCTCGTCCTCTTCATCACTCTCTATTGCACTTCGATTAAATCTAAGATTTGGCTTAGAGCTTAAAGGACTTTTAATGATCTTCATACTTGGATGTTTCTACATTCTCACAGTTAAGTTTTGCATAGTAGCATATTTTCTTTGAAGTCTCCTTTTTTGAGTTTTACTAAGGAAAAACCTGTATTCCAATTCTTAACAATTGTTAACAGGAATTCGATGAGGAACCACAAGCTTAGGTTTTTGAAGGATTTGGAATTCTGACCCTCTTCAAACCTTGTATTCTTTTTAAACACATGATATGGAACACATCCCTTAATATTTGGGTTATTCGGGTTAACAAATTTTCGTGAACTAACTTGTTTCCCAAACTGATTCCATGATCCTTTAAGATTAGTCCCATAAGATTCATTAAAATATCTTGGTCGAATGTATTGAAACTTTTTCTTACATTCATTATCCGGATAAAATGGACCATATGAGAACTTGTGATGACGATGATTAATAAAATGAGATTTACTACCAAACACCTTACCTTTACATTTACCTTTGTATGACTGTGGCACATTGATTCCTTCCTCTTTGGATTCAATAGCATCAACCCCTTGTGCATAATTTTTGCCACATCTTATGCATAATTGCTTCATAATATCAATAATAGGCTTCGAACCAGTAGAAGCTAGTGGGTGTCCAGTAGCTGGAAACTGTGCTTCAGTTTCTGCTTTAGATCTGATTATTATGCCTTGCGTTTGAAGAATAAAATTCAAACTTCTCTTACACTTATTTGGTGGCAATTATGCATCATGCATTTCCACATATGCTTCCCTCCTCACAGTGTTATATCCTTCAGATGAAAACTGAGTATCACTTTCCATTAATTGCTTCGAATGAATTTCCTTCTCATTTTGTAATTGCTGCAAAAGAAATTTCATGAAAGTAATCACATGTAAACCATAATATGATGCATTTGATTTATAATAACTCTGACTTCTAAACAAACTATTGTTGAAGTTCTTTTGTTCAGCAAAGCATATATTATGATTTTCTACTTCCACTTCATAAATCGAAGGAAAAGGATTATTATCAACACCCATAGTTTCTTTTCCATTTTCTAAAAATTTCAGGTTTCCTTTTTGTATTTGTTCTTGGATAACATTCCTAAACACAACACAATTATTTGTAGCATGTCTTAATGAATTATGCCACTTACAATATTCTTTCTTATTTATTTCATCAAGGCCAGGAATTTTATGACCTTTTGGTGATTTATGAATTGACCACTTAACATAAGGTCAAAAGAGGAAGGAATCTAGTTTAGAAATGTCAAAAGAATATTGTTTCGAACCTTCATTCGAAGCATTCTTTTTGGCTTATTGACTTGTAACACTCTCAACTTCTGCAGCTTCAACCTCATAATTAAGGTAAAAACAATAAGCCTTAAATGATGAAGTTTGTCTTTGAGACTCTTCTTTTAATAATGACTCATATCTAATCAATTTAGTTGTTAATTCTAATAAGTCTCTGCTACACCATCAAATTTCTTACTCAATTCAAATTCCAGACCATTTTGAGCAAGCTTAACAAACTCAATTTCAAGAAGATTAATCCTACATTTGTTCTTTGCTCTTTTGAATCTATTGATGAATTGAGAAGCCTTTTCATCAGGCCTTTGTCTAAGTCTAGCTAAATCAGTCATAGAGATTTCAGGATCAGTTCTAAAAAATTGAGCATGAAACATTTCCTTTAGTTGGACCCATTTTTGGATTGAACCTGGAGGTAAATTTACATACCAAGTGAAGGCATTTCCTGTCAAAGAGTTCGAGAATAATCTGAGTTTTAGAAAATCATTATTCCCAACTTCCCCACACTAGCCTGTAAATCTATCCACATATTCTATAGTGGATTGTTCACCTTCTCTAGAGAATAAGGTAAATTCTGGCACCTTATACCCTCTTGGGAATTCATAGGTCTTATCAATCCAATCTGGATAAGGTTTTCTATAAATAGGAACCTACATTCCTCTTGTTAATAGAGCATATGCTTCTTGAATGACTTCAAGAATTTGATTTCTTGTGGTTAAGACAAGTTGATTATTATTATTCAACCCATTGTTTCCAAGGTTTGGATTGGTTCTTGGTGGTTCTTGATAATTCCTAGTACCAATACCATTCCTTCTACCCCTTGTTCCTCCAGGTTCAAATGACATGCTTTCGAGTACAAACTTGGTTCGAAGGGTATAGTTTGTGGCCTCACTGTCTCACCAACAATAGTATTAGATCTATTGATATCAAATTGATTACAATTTGGGTGATAACTATTTAGTTCTACATTAGCTATCCCTTCTCCCAATGTTCCAAATAAAGGGTTAACATTTGAAACTACAACACTTTGGCCACTATTCCTTTAATTAGGCACATTAGCATGGCCTATTGGGACGTTTTGATTCTCTAATGGTCTAGATATATCAACTTGATTCAAAGTTGATCTCGAGAAATAGTTATTTGGCTCTACATAAGCCATTCCTTCTCCCATTGTTCCCAATAAAGGAGTATTGGTTGGAATTACTGTTGGAGGTATGCCCTAAAACCAATCCTAAAGAGCATATTCATTTTCATATCAATGTAAGAAGGTATTACTTGTCGTTTATATATTCAATTATATATACGATAATGTCCATGAATAAATGATAAAAGAAATATATATCTTAAGTTTGTTGACATATGAAGACTCATATTTCTCATACACATTTATTCTAAAAGTGTTCCTGCTCATAGGTTTATTAAAGAGGACATTTATTAAACCGACAAGAGTAGCACAGATTTAAACTAACTCCAATGGGAGGATAGGTAGTCTTTCCTATCAGTGTAGTGACACTTAGGTTAATCTGTGGGTGCATATTAGAGAATATGTACACTGAACATGATCTACTAGAATATTCCTATGGATATTAAGTCAAAGGAATATTCTTATGTTACGTCCATTTGGTAATCCTAAGACCTGAGATACCATGGATGTCTTATGCCTGAGTTGTTAGGGTTTGATAGTGTTTTATACAGCCTTGATCTTATGGTTGTAGTCGGCACTCATTGGCTCTAATAGGTCTTGCATGAAGGCATATGAGTGGTCAATAAGGAATCATCACTCTCAGTGTTATAAGAGAGAATGTCAGGGTCAGTTCTCAAATATAACTCTCAATGTGAATCTCTGGCCAGAGTGATAGATGAAATATGAAAGGGTTTCATAGGGTTCATCTTATTGAGATTATAATTTGAAGAACATATGACAAGAAAGTTAAGATAGGGTTTTGACTTATATCCATACCCTAAATATCTTAACTATGACATTAGGGGATGAAGGATTAAGTAACAAAAAGAGTTCACATAGTTCTGCTATTCACCCAAACCTAGGGCATGTCATGACACATTGCTAGACGTCACTCATGACCAGTGAAAGCCTATTGATAAGTGTTATCAATGAGGGCACAATTGGAATAGTTTCAATTAAATCTTTAAATAGAAAGTTTCTATTTTAGGAGACATGGAGATGTCCCTAGTCACTGCTAGGTTGGGGTGAACCCAATGGGTCACACACGAATAAAGAACATAAGAGAGTCTCTTGAATTAAAGAGAGAAGGGAATTTCCTAAAACTAATTTTAATAATAACCTTATATATTATTTGTAAATATATATAAGGAATTAAGTTATATATTAATTAGTAATATATAAAAGGAATTAAGTTACTTTTGGAAATAAGTATTAAATAGAAACCCTAGGGGTTTTCTATAAATACTAGAGCTTGTGACATGCTAGCACTAAGCCTCTATCCTCACTTTAGAGAAAAAGTTTCTCTCCCTCTCTCAAGCTTGATTCTTCCATTGTTGAGAAGCTTCAAGGATTCAAGCGGTTTTGTGTTCGTGTGGACTTCGTTGGAGACTTCATCTGTTTGAAGTTCGAGATCAACAATCACAAATCGAAAGGCTAATCAAGTAAGTATCATTTATGTTTGATAAATATAAATGCTTGTTTTGTAAATCACATGTCCCTATGCTTGTACGATCAAAGGTTAGGATGTTTGATAATGGAATCAACTTTATAAAAAATTTATTTTGTCTTCCGCTGCGATTCCATGTATTTCGGACGATTCCTTACAATTACCACATTATTACTACTATTTCTTTGATTAGGCACATTAGCATGACCTATTGGGATATTCTGACCATCAAGTGGTCTAGATGATTCAACTCGACCTTGTACAGGTCTTGATTTATCCAACCCTCCTAGTGGAATACCAAATGTAGGCACATTTATATGGCTTCTTAGGATATTTTGGCCATCTAATGGCCTTAGTGGCTCAACTTGGCCTTGTACAAGCCTCGAACCATCCAACCCCCTGCGTGGAAATCCAAATGTAGGTACATTTATATGGCCTTTTGGGATATTTTGGCCATCTAATGGCCTTAGTGGCTCAACTTGGCCTTGTACGGGCCTAGAACCATCCAACCCCCGAGTGGAAATCCAAATGCAGAATTTCTATCTTGCATTGTGATATTTCCCTCATTACTTATGAGTTGTGCTCTTCGAGGAGCATCATTCCCGATTTCTTCACTCAATGGAAGCACTTGGGAATTTCTTTGATTACACATTGATTGTGACACTATTTGTTGTAATTGTTGACTCATTTATTTCAAAACTGGTTTGAATGCATCAACTAATAAACTGACCAACTGTGGCATTTCATTTGCATTATTGCCACCAGGGTTTTCATTTACGTTCTGATTAGCTTCAACCCTTGAATTTACTTCATCTCCGAGTAAATTCAATTCTGGGATAGCTTCAAGGCCATCTTCTGGCCTATTTTCATTTTGATTCGAAGACTCTGCTTGTTTAGATCTTCTTGTCATCATGATTTTGATTCAAAATTGCCTTATGTCCCACCGGACATGCCAAAAAATATGTTCGCTCAGGAGATCTTCAATATGGCAACGACAGATGTTTGGTTTGTAATGAGGGTGTGCCATAAAAGTTATCCTTACCACTTTTCAAGATGATTGGCTCGAAGAAAGCCAAACTAACTTCTAATCAGGCAATTATGTAATGGTTCGAATTTGCCTCAATGAAGAGGACTTTAATATTTAGGCAAATTAATGAATCAAGCTGAGACAAAGTAAAAAACAAAAAATAAAATGAATCAAAGAAACCACATAATCATAATATTACCTCCATTTCTGGTACAGCAATCTTACAACTTCTATTAAAGTTCTTCGATACGAGGAATGATTTTAGAAGTAAGGATCCTAAAGGCTAAGTTACCTAAACTAAGTTATCTAAACTTAAGTAAAGGAAATTAAAAGCTTGAAACTGGATAAAGGAAATGATAAACTGGAAACTGGATAAAAGAAAGATAAACTGGAAATTAAGTAAACGAAATTACAAACTTGAAATTGAATAAAGGAAATACAATTTGGAAAGTAAAGGAAATAAAGATAAAAACACACGTATAGTGTGATTGATTTGGTTGAGGAACCGGTGGTTTTGGAACCTTTTGCAATGAGGTCTCTTCCTCTATTTATAGACTTCATAGGTAACTACCTTCAACCCTTCAGTGGATATTGCCATGACATGTGTCCAGATTGACATCTTAACTATATCTAAGTTTTGCCTCCAAATCCATATATTTGAATCTTCATGATGATCCAATCAGAAGAAGTCATCGTGAGACTGTTAAACATTTGAAATGAACAACTGCCAAATAGTTATCTAGCAATTACTATTCAAAAATGTTTAATTTCTACTGGGAAATGAAATCAAACAATTTGGCGCCTTTTGAAATTAACTTTAAAGCGGTTACTAACAGTAATAAGGTTCAATTTCAAAAAATTTCCTTTGATTTTAAAATTGATAACCACTAAATTGGGTCACTGTTTCGCCTTTTCAAGGCAAAGCAAATAACTGCCAAAATAACTGTTTTGCCTCTTCAAAGAAATACAAATAATTAAAAACTCGCTTTCATTTAGTACACGTGGCTTCAATTCATTGGCATGCAAAATTTGAGCGTAAACAGCTACCAGGACTTCTGGTTTAGTGAGTACTACTTTCAAAAATTGCAGATGATTCAAAAGGTAATTAATGGGTCCAAACATGGAACCAGTAAAAGAAGCTGCTATTGTAATTGTGCGAAAAACAAAGGCAAGCTCAAAAAAACACAGTAAAGGGGCATGTTGGGGTTTTAGCTTGAAGTCTTGTCCTCTTATGAAAGCTAACAATGCATTTGGAGCTTTGGTTGAGAAGAACCAGCTGCATTCAGGTTTTCCTGTTCCAATGAATTAAATGGATTAATATAGGATCAGATTATAAGGATCTTAACCTACACCTTGCCATTTTCAAAGCTTCAGATAACTCTCAATCCCAAAAGGAGTATTCTTAGTCTATTTACCCATGTTTTGGAAATGATATTCCTTCAATCTAATAATCCTACCTTCTATATTATTATGATATGATAGGTAAGCAAAAGGCTTTATTTGTAAGTTGTAATTCTATTTCAGGCAGAAGTGAGCTTACTGATGGATCTCTTCCTAGGCTTCTTGAAAACATGGTATGTTGTTGTTATTCATCTGTTATTGTCTGTTACTCATCTTCTAACTTCTCCTTAAACTTGTTGTTAGTATGTAGTCGTACAAAACAATTAAGTAGTTGGACAATTCCTAGAAAACAAAGAAGATGATTGGGGTAGTTGTGAAAGAATTGTCTGAATCAATTATGGAGAATAATATTTTCCCTTGTTCTGAATAAAAAAATCTACCGTGTATTATGAGACATGCCAACTTACAATGTGTAGTTATACAACTTATTCTCCTAGTATCATTAGTCATCTCTTTACTACATGAATGCCCTAAGGCAATTCCCAAAAGTCTAGGTGTCTAATATGAATCTCAATTTTGGGCAAAGAGATTAAAAAGGTCAAAAAGGCGTATACCAGAACTTGACTTTAGCAAGGTATTTGCTCCATGGTGTATGCTATTTGCTTATGAAATAGTGTTAATTGATGAAACTAGAATAGGGTTTAGTTCTAAATTAGAATTATGGAGAGGAACCTATGAATCTAATGGTTATGTTAGAGTAACCATCACAAAAAGCTTAAGACCCTGTATTTGGGTGATGTAGGACATCTGTTAGCCTTATGGCTTCCACCCTTGTTGGTTGATTTTGATGATAACAATCATTGTCTTGTGATTTTATTTGATTATCATCTTGTGTTTATTTGCAAGCATGAATTGTGGTAAAATTCATGATGTTCTTTATATCTTTGTATGATGGATTTATTGTTGCATCATTGATTTGTTTTACCTAAAATATACATATGCTTCTTTAGTAATATTTTGCATATATACATATTGTTAGGGGGAGCCATAAATCTTTGTTTGATTTATTTGTTCTATATGCAAATTGTGCTAAATGTTTGTCATCAACAAAAAGGGGGAGATTGTTAGCCTTATGGCTTCCACCCATATTTGTTAAATGATTTTGATGATAACAAACATTGTGTTTCGATCTCTCATGTGTATATGAATACATTTTTGTATTGCACATGATAATATTGTTGTATTGCATATGAATATTTTTATGTTCATTCGTGTTTATTGCAAAACCTTTTAGAATGAATGTTTATTGTTTGACAATGTCTTATTAGTTACTTGATTAACATTGTCATATTTATTTAATGTTTGTTTGGCTAACCTTATTGATTGATTGACATTATCCTATAGTTCTTGTATATCCATTTTGGTATATGTGTTTATAAGAATATGATTCAAGTTGTCAATGAAGAAGGCTCAAGTCATCATGAAGATAAAGTTCATGCACTACATTGAACCTTATGTGGATATGTATATATTGTATATTCATTAAGGACCATGAAGAGAGCCATTGCATTGATGCAATCCAATTGAAGCCAAGCTCAAGCCTAGCACAAGCCAAGCACAAGTATTGAAGATCTTTTATGAAGTTCTTGCTTTTATTCTTGTGTAAAAGTGCTTCGGATTTATATTGTAAATCTCTCTATAGGATGAACTAATTGGCTCAATTGACTATGACTTAAAGACCATAGGTTTTAACTTTGGAAAATCACATTTTGGTCAAAAATTGATTTAAACTCATAGAGGGCTTTATGGACTCAAAAGACAAAATGTTTTATAAAAATTTGTTTTTTTGCTGACGAAAACTTCCAACTTAAAATAGGCATATCTCCCTCATCCGAACTCTGTTTTCGATGATCTTGGTGTCCACGGAAAGCTTGAGAAGTCTAGTTTTTGAATATATAACTTTCAAATCAAAAAATTTTTGGGGTTAGTCAACCAACTCTTGTTGATTAGTCGACTAACGGCAGGGCAGTAGCCTGTTTTGGGAAAATAAGTTCCTAGTCGACTAACACACCCTTCCTAGTCGACTAATTGTGTGCGGAAGCTTTTTCAAAGGTATTTTAAACCTTCTAGTCGACTAATCAAGTGTGCCCAGTTGACTAATCGACCCCCTGCTCAATAACGACTAGTTTTTAACACTCCAAACGGCTCTATTTTGACCCCCAACAGTCATATTTGTTTTGGAACTTATTTATACTCATTGTATGAGTCTTGAATCAAATAATGATCATATACAATCATACTCAAACTTGTTTTACATCATTTTTCTGTGATTCAATCATTTGATTCATCATTTTCTCTTGAAGCCAAATTGGTTCTTAATCTTTGAGAGATATTAGTGAGAGATTTATCATTGTATATTGATCGGCCCAAACAAGGGAGGTTATTCCTTGCTTGTGATCAATATTTAAATTTATAAATGACTCGTGCTTAAAACCTCAATTCGTTAGAAATGTAATTAGTGCACGGGTGTCGAACACAAGGACTAATGGCTGAGTTACGAGAAGTTATTCTGAATTTGATTTTAGTTACCAAACGATTTCTTGATTTTGAAGAGTTGGTTGTTTGTTTAAACTAAAGAACATAAAAATATGATTAATTCAAATTAAAGGAAAAACCCCGGGTTTCGAATCCACTTTAGTTAGGGAATTATTATGCATATGATTAACGCAAAGGCTTCGCAATCGTTTATGATCAGTGATGATCTAAACTACAAGAATGAATCATCAAAAATATATTACGCTTGTGTTCATATAGTAAACTCATCCAAATAAGGCATAACCTGTCAAGCGAAGCATGCACAGGTTATCCTAGTTAGGCATGACCAAACTAATAAACTCAAACGTATTCAATCAATACTATTGCACAACCAATATGAATATAATCACAGAAAACATTCATATTTAAATATAAAAGATTCATTAAGGAACGGATTGCATAGAATGCAATCTCTCAGAGTTGTACAATTGTCATAAAACTATTACAAAACCTTGAACCTTAATCAAAACATATTCAAACCACTAACCAAGCTTCATCTACACCCAAGGAGAAGAGTTTAGCTGCTCATGATTGGGGTCGAATCACCTGAGGTCTTCGTTCCTTCCATGTGTAGCCAATATCTCCGTCTAATGTTATAAGAGGGATGAAAGAGATGAAAGCAACTGTCACAGAGGCTAGGTTGAATCTGGGATGAGTGGGAACCCTATTCAGGCCTCTAAAGGTGTTTTAAATAGTGTCCCCGCAGTTCCTGCCGAGTTCTACCGATTTTCCTATATCCAAACTTGCTAAAAAGAAGTTCTAATCAATTTAGGAAACTGCCCGGCTTAGACCTATCGATAGGCCTAGTGCCTTATCGATAGGTGATGAGTGCAGCTGTGGGAAACCTGCATAATCTTTAATCCTGAGAGCTTCCCTATCGATAGGGATGGTGTCCTATCGATAGGCTTGAGTCTATTTTGCATTTTAACTTTGAATTAGCTGCTTTTCGTGCTCGGTGTTCATCCTAGCATGCTACCTTTGCTCCACTTCATTCATGTGCTCCCTTCGGGTTGCTAACCTTGGGTTTTCAGGCAGAAATTAACCTACAACAGACAAAAGCATACATAAGACTAAAAACCAACCAAATCAAAGTACTTACAGTGTAAAAACTCTTAATGTTAGCCTCGAATGCTGTAAAACGAAGCTTGATTGTGGAACAATCACACCCTCCAACTTTGACTTTGCTAGTCTCTAGCAAACACTGAAACAATGAAAACTAAAAACAACAAGAAATCAAAATATCAAAAGAAACAAATTAAGTCGCAGGGAATCGTGATTGCATTTAGCATATGCAATAATCCTTTAAACCCCTAGGTTCCCCCTAGTGGACGAGTTATAGTCTCGTGAGGGTTTGCAGAAATGACGCCCACAAACATAATGTTGACTCAAAGGTAACTGAAAACAAATAAACTCAAATCTTGTCATTACAATTCGAACTTCTCAAAAGGTTATGCAAGCTACTCCACAGAATAGGCATACATGGTACACAAATTATCAAAAGACTGAAAATATAGTAAGTTCCAAATCGTGTGATGTGAAGTGAACCGAATAAGAATTATTTTCTCAGCAGAAAAAGCCTATAATTCAGATCCTGTAACGAGTTTCAACTTCGAATCTCACCTGGATGATCACTCTCAAAAATATTTCTCACGAAAGGTTAATAGATTCATGTAATATCCCAATAAGATTCATATAAGTTCAAAACTCATATAATAGCACAAAGAATTAACAGAGATGAAATGGAATGATAATGCATGCAATTAAACAAAAATTTCAGCACATATATAATCATTTGATGTAAATGTGATCAAGAGAGAACAGAGTGCAAAATTTGAATCAATTAGGACTTGATTTGGATTATAATGACCTTGGTTACAAGAAAGAAGGGAAACACCGAGATGAAATAGCTTAAAAAACTGCTCGGGTTACTACCCAAGCCATCTCATTTACCAAAAATGACTCTAAGACTCACTTAAACTGATAACTAGACACACTTAAACTAAATGAACCAAAAACAACCTAGACTCAAACCCCACCAACTAATTACTCTGCCCCATCGCCCACATCTTCACGCTGTTCAACCTCATCTATATAATTGATGATATGTTCACATGGGAGATGTACCATGTGAACGATGAATTTGAGTTATTTTATGTAAGACATAAAATAATGCTTTATATGGGAGAAGTACCATATAATTGATGATATGTTCACATGGGAGATGGACCATGTGAACGATGAACTTGAGTTATTTTATGTGAAGCATGAAATAACATTTTGAATGATTTGAGATTATTTTATGTGAGACATAAAATAATGCTTTATATGGGAGATATACCATATAAATGATGATATGTTCATATGGGAGATGTACCATATCAACAATGAATTTGAATTGTTTTATGTGAAGCATAAAATAATGGTTTGAAAATATTTATATAGGAGAAGTACTATATAAATAATATTTCTTATGGGAGATGTACCATAGAAATAATGAATCTGAACTATTTTATGTGAGAGAAGTATCACATAAGATGATAACCTGTATGTGTTTATGTGAGAGAAGTATCACATAAAATGATAACTTGTATGTGTTATGTGAGAGAAGTATCACATAAAATGATGATTTGTGTATGCTTATGTGAGTGAGATATCACATAAATGCTTGTTTTGTGGTTTGTTAGTGTGATTGATTTTGAAATAATCAGAAGTGTGACTTCCAAGAATTATTTTCATTCTGGATTTGTTCAGGAAATAAATCTCAATGTTCGTGAGATGTTGGTTGAATCATCCCTCTTTTGTTGCGGCAAAAATGGGATGCCATTTTGTTTCGTTGGTATTACATGGCGAAGCCATGAAACACCAACGAGGGGCTTCTGTGGACACCCCATTTTTACCAATTATTTCTACTATGTGTCCATGCAAATGATTAACTAGAATAGCTGATCATTGGGTGAGGAATTGGCCTTGTAAAGACCAAATTGCCCAGATTGCCCTTTTCCGTGGAAAAGGACAATTCATTATTTCATGTGTACATTTGGATTGGAATCAACCCATTTGTATTTCATTTGACTTTTGAGGTGTTTTAGAACATCCCTGTAAATTTTCATAGCATTCTGATGAGAGCTCGATAGGTAATTAGGGTTTTTGCGACTTGAAGGGCATTTTCGTCCTTTTTCTCGTATAATTTCCGAATGACCTCCGAATTCGAAACGGATTGTTTCATGAGGTTTATATGGATGTGGGGAGTGTATTTGGTGTGTCAATTGAGCCTTTGAATGGTTGGGATGGATTCTCCCAAAATCGATCCCACGGGTAAGAATGAGCTGAATTAGAGTTTCGATCAAATCGACCGTGAATTGGTCATTTTCACCAAAACAAAAGATTTTCGAAACATGTTGTTAAGTACCAATTTCATGTTGAAACCATGTTTTTAGAAGTGGTGCAAGCCTAATTGATTAATTTTATAAAACAAGGAATGGTCATTTGACCAATTTTGGCACAACCGGGTCAATTGGCTAGCTTTTTGCTAAAACCCTTGACCATGGTCAATTGATTTTAACCCAAAAACATTCTAAAAATGTGGAGGATCAAAACACGGTCGTTTTGAGCCCTGAACCATCGGATTTGGATCAAATTTGACCAAAATATGGCCAAAATTCGAAAACCTTAAAATTTGGGGAACAAAATTGGGAAGTCAGCATGGTGACCGTCCTAGCTAGGACGGCCAACCGTCCAGCTAGGACGGCCAACCGTCCAGCCCTAGGACGGCCATCAGCATGCTCGAGCCCATTTTTCAATTTTGGAAAATTTCACCTATTTTGGCCGATTTGATTTGATTTTTTTGGCATGAATTCGAAGGGTTTCAGCTTTCAAACCCTAGGGAGACTCATTCTAAGCCCTAGGATCGTTTTTTAGAGGGATTAATCCTAGCCATTCAAGGTTTTGAACCCTAGCTCTATATATGCTGCATTATGGAGTTAGAGAAAGAGGAGGAGAATTTTAGGGTTTTTGGGAGAGGAGGCTACAGATTTTTGGAGGCTCTTCATTCTTACACCATTGAAGGGGTAAGAACTCAAGGCTAGGAGCTTGGAGGAGGCTAGCCAAGAAGGAGATCGAAGGGTAAATCCTTAACCTTGACCCTCATTTTTCATGGTTTCTTACATAAGTTTATGAGGCTATGTTGTAAGTCCTCTTGATTTTCATATGATATGAATTCTCTCTTCTTTTTCTTTCTACTATGAGTATGTTTAACATGTTAGGGTTAGTTTTCTTGTTATTTTATGTACGTATGCATGATTAGAAGTAGTTTTATTATTATTTTATATGAGTATGCATGTTAGGGTTAGTTTCTTGTGATTTTATGTGTATAAGCATGCTAGGGTTAGTTTTTGTTATGATTTTATGTTTAGGATGAGTCCGTTGTTATTATTTCATGTATCCGAGCATGCTTAGGGTAAGTGTAGATATATTCATATTGTTATTTGAATCTCTAAATGTTTGATTGATGGCATTAATGATGATATGAATGTGTTAATATGTATTCTTGACATGTGATGAGTTGTGAGTCATTTTTTTATGCTTTTTTATGATTATTTGAACACTTGATATCGATTTGATTGTTTGAACATAAAAATTGTGTACGAGGGAGCGTTCGAAGGTAAGATCCTCCCCTTGTGTTTGAATTAATTATTTAAGCATAGTTTTGTGTAGTTTTTGATATGTTTTTGCATGGTAAATTAGTCAAGCATGTTAGATTGTATGCTAGGGTGTTTATTTGATATTGTTATGGATTAAAGATGATTTTTAAGCTACTTAAAGTATGTATTCAAATCTGTCCAGATTTGAATACATGTTTTAAAGTGGTTTAATTAACATTTTTAAGCCATATTTTGCATGATTTTATTAGTAGTTTCATAGTATATTCATGTAGAAAGCATGCTAGGACATTTTCACATTTTTATTCTTTGTTTTCATGATTTTTAGAGTGATTAAAGGCTCATATTCAAATCTGTCCGGATTTGTTTATACCCTTAAATCACTTCTAAAAATTATTTTAAGGTTTAATCCAACATAGAAATATGCTTAGGTTCACATAGATCAATTAGTGTGCATTTAGGAACATTTTCATGCATTTTTAGAATTGATTACATGCTTATTTGTTTAAATTTCAGCATGCATTGCATTAGTATTTTTAGGATTTTAGAAATACTTTAGGGCTAGTTAGAGACCCTAGGCTAGGAAGGTCACTTGACCTTTCCTAGGAATTTCCTTTGTTGTAAAAGTCATACTCAGATTTGAGTATTTTAATCGATTTGATTGTCTATCTTCGAGAGATTTTCTAAAAATAATTTTGATATAATAAACATGATTTTATGAGATATTTGATTATTAAATGATTTTTAAAAAGATTTGAAATGTTTTAAAGATTTTTACTTTGGAATGAAATTCCTCCCATATGATTTGTTTTCTTGAAAATCTTTGAAAAAGATTTTTAATTGGAATTGAATTCTAAAGATAAGAATTATTTGGAATATTTGGATTTTATGAATATCTTTTAATTTGAAATGATTTCAAATAAATGATTTTGAAAGAATAAAAACTCTCGAAGTTAGAGTCTTGAATTAGGTTGAAATACCTTTGATGATGTGATCGATTACAATAGGAGAGTCCTAGGGTAGTCGAACTACGTGGACTTTGATACTTGCTAGGTGATACTAGTAAGTTACGTAGGCGCTAATAGGGCTCAAGTCCGCCCTAGGATGCCCGCAGGGTGTCTTAGGTTTTAGGGGTTTGTTTGTATATATTTTTTTATTATTATTAATATAACTAATATAGATTACTGCATTTATATCACTATTTTGTTGGTTGATTAGATTATTTAGGATTGTTTGCATTGAGAAATTTAAATAGCCCAAATAAATTAGAAGTCCTTTAATTAGGGCGAGGTGGGTGCCTACAAGCGAAAGCTTGGAACCTTCCCACGTCGTAACCTAGCCCCCGGATCCAACTCTGGTTTGTAGACAGTCTTTTCATTGAAAATGGAGTTTGTTTTGTTTTGATTTAAAAAATGAAATATTTTTCATGGTTTCCTTATTCCTTAAAAATAAGGTGGCGACTCCTTTGTTTGTTCGATTTCTAAACCCCCCTAATCACATCGCCCGGTGATGATGTGGACACAACCTAAAGCCCCGCCACGAGGCTGGTCCACAACGTACCAGACCATTTAGCGGGCCTAGATGTAAGAGGCTTTTTGATGCCCCCGGTGATGCCAATCGTAGGATGCTCAGTGTCAATCTCATACGGGTCGAAAAACTCACTGTCATCGTCAGACTGAACCCTGGAACCTGACCCAAGAGGTCGTCGAAAAGTAGGATCAGAGGCGGACTCGCTATCTGAATCAGTGCTATCCTAAAAAATCACCCTCTGAGCCGTACCCACAGATGGGTTCTTCGTACGCGCCGGCCTAACCGGCGGTGCCTCTCGAATGACCGGCCCTGTTTCCGGTTGATCCGGTTGGACTACAACAGATTTACCCTTATCTAAGGGTACAGCAGGCTGCTTTTGTCTCACCATTTTCAAGTTTCTGAATTAATCACTCTCCACACCACAATCCCAATTCACAAACTCAGTCCACACAGCACAACAAATGTATCCACAGCGGCAATATAACAATAATGAAAAAAAACAAAGCCCCACTAAAATATAACCCAAACAAGCAGCCTAATTTATACTCCAAAGAGACAATAATCACAGACCACAAGCACTGACCTCAATTCCAAAAATTGACGAAACTGTGAAGAAAGAATGCTGAAACTTCGCCGGAGTTATGACCGGAAAATAAGTCTGATGAGAGCCGGCGGCAAGACGGGGTGAAGTTGCAGCGGCAACAGTGATGGCTAAAGCAAGGGTTAGATCATGCGGGAGAAGAATAGAGGAAGAAAGAAAAGAAATGGGGAGATGATCGACTCAGAGAACAAGGGAGATTATTCCTTGTTAGTGATCAAGATTAATTAATTTATAAAACCGCGTGATTATTAATCTCAATTCAATTGCGACTAGTGAGCACGGGTGTCGAACCACT
>JAESVK010065944.1:66078-83410 GCA_017140935.1 Hamamelis virginiana
AGTCTTGAACCCTCTTAAAGTCGCCTTTACACGTGTATATATAGAAGAAAAATGCAAAAGACCAAATCGCCCTTGAAAATATCTCAAAATATCAAGAGAAGCCCTCAGCCGCCTCACCTCTATCGATATCGATAGCGAAGGAGTGCTATCGATAGTCCCTCTATCGATAGCGAACTCCTGGCTATCGATAGACATGTTGAACTTTGCTTAGTGATTTGCATGTGCAGAAAATCCTTTGCAGGCTTTCGTACTTTATTTGGCCATCGCTGATCCTTCGAGATGATTATCAAGGCTTCATAGGTGACGACTTCAATTCGTACAATCTGCACAGATTTCTTGAAACAGAGAATTTTAACCCATTTGTACAGATCTTATGCAAAACGATATTTATTATATAATTTATTTAGATAAGAGAACACAGTAATACCATAGTTGAAGGTATGATTATGGTACAATCAGGAGAAGAGAGAAGCTGTGCTGCAACTATGCCGGCAGTAGCTACGGTGGAGGTCGGAGGTGGAGAAGGCGGTGGATTTGAAGTCGAAAAGGGGAGGGAGAGAGAGAAAAGAAAAGGAGAAGAAAGAAAGAAAAGAAAAAGAAAAGAGAAAAGAAAGGAAAAAGGAATGGGGTCGGTCAACCGTGTGACTCTTGGGTTGTAAACAAAAATGCCCTTATTTTATTATATATATATTTTTTAAATCAGAATCAGCCCTATCGATAGGGTTGAGAACCTATTGATAGGCAAGGGCTCGGTCTGCAGGAAGAATCAACTGAGGGGGTTCTCTATCGATAAGGTCAATGACCTATCGATAGGCTTATCGATATGAATGAAGGTTATCGATAGGGTGAGGCTCGAGTTGCAGGGATTGAAAAGCTGAGAAGGTCATCTATCGATAAGGTCAATGACCTATCGATAGGAGTAGTGACCTATCGATAGGGCTTAAAATAATTTGCAAAATCTACAACCTTACACACCTAAATTAAATCGAAAAGACTCAAAACAATACATACCCAACTCATGGTCAACTAAGTGTATGAATAACTAGGATTGACGGCTCAAAACTGGGTATAAAAGGAGATATGACTGACTTAAACCAACTGAAAGGCTTACAAACTCTGAATAAAGGCCTAAAATCATATTCTAACTTTTCCAATGTTCTCAGTTGATAACAATGCATCCATGACACATAAGCACTTAATTAAGTAAAAATGCAATGTAAAATCAGTAGAACGACCAAATAAGCTGAAATGAGTAATATGAATATTTGTGCCTCATAACAACAAGAGTGGCTTAACGCAAGCATAAAAGGTTATAAGTCTCCACTCTAAACGAGGATTATCGTCACATACTCATCTGCTACAGAAAATATTCAAATCGATTCGTGCACGTGCAATGTAATTAGGAACAAACCAATTCAAAGTCGGGAAACAATTGATGCACAAAGTATAGTATCATGGGTATTATGATGCACAATATTCGAGAAATTGTCATTAAAGACAAGAATGAAACCCGAAAACAAAAACAAACGAAAAAAATTCATAGCTAATTGCAAGACATGAGGCCAAATATATAATTAAAATAATGGAACTCCCACCCTCCAATTTAGATCCTATCATTGTCCCCAATGAGGAAGAAGAAAGAATGCAAGTTAGTGAAAAAATGGCAAATCAAGCAACTAACGACAAGGTATTACTAAACATACAGATGCAAGGGTTTCTTCCCAAGAAGAGCTAAGTTTAACGTCTTCAGCCAGACGTGATGAGGGTTCTCAGTCGAACTCATAAGTGGGGTCCTCAAGATTCATGGACTCAACCACCATACCATCCCGAGTCAAATCCCCATTTCCAAGACCTTCGATGTAAGGCTTAAGCCTTTGGCCATTCACCGTAAACGAAGAACCATTACGGGGATTGTGAATCTCAATAGCACCATGGGGAAATACATTGGTAACCGTGTAAGGCCCGTCCCATCGAGACCTTAGTTTGCCCGGAAATAATCGCAACTTGGAATTGAAAAGCCAAACTCGTTGATCAGGCTCAAACGATTTACGAGTAATATGTTTATCATGAAATTCTTTCATTTTAGCCTTATAAATTTTTGAACTTTTATATGCCTCGTTGCGAATTTCCTCGAGCTCACTAAGTTGAAGTCAGCGGTGAGAACCCGCTTCCTTCATTTCAAAATTAAACTAACGAATAGCCCTGAGGGCTTTATGTTTGAGCTCAATGGGAAGATGGCATGATTTTCCATAAACTAGCCGGTAAGGGGACATGCCAATGAGAGTTTTATAAGTTGTACGGTAAGCCCAAAGAGCATCAACAAGTCTCAAAGACCAATCTTTACAGTCGGGCTTGACCGTTTTCTCCAAAATATGTTTTATCTCCCGATTGGACACTTCTACTTGCCCACTAGTTTGGGGATGATATGGGGTCGCGACTTTATGGGTAATGGAGTATTTGGCAACAAGTGCCGCAAAAGGTTTATTATTAAAATGTGAACCTCCATCACTAATGATAGCCCTAGGACACCCAAATCGAGAGAACACATTCTCCTGAAGGAATTTGAGGACAACCTTATGATCGTTGGTCCTAGTGGCAACCGCCTCTACCCATTTAGACACATAGTCGACGGCCACAAGGATGTATTCAAAACCATGAGAGATGGGAAAGGGTCCCATGAAATCAATGCCCCAAACATCAAAAATTTCTACTATGAGAATCGGGTTCAGAGGCATCATATCTCTCCTAGACATAGAGCCTATCTTCTGGCAATTTTCACAGGACCTACAGAAGTCCATAGCATCACGAAACAAGGTAGGCCAATAAAAACCACACTGAAGAACTTTAGTAACGGTCTTCTTGCACTAAAGTGTCCACCACAAGCCAGAGTGTGGCAGAACTTCAAGATATCTGGCACCTCACTCTCAGGGATGCATCGACGGATCACTTGGTCCGCACAGTACCTAAACAAAATAGGGTCTTCCCAAAATTAATTTCTAATTTACGAAAAGAATCGATCCCTATCCTGTTTTGCCCAAGTAGAAGGTATAAGCCCTGTAGCTAAATAGTTAACAATATGAACGAACCAGGGCAAAGATACCTGAGAAACTGCGAATAACTGCTCGTCGGGAAAGGAATCCCGAATCGGAAGGGTATCACTATCCTTATTTGCTAGAATCCTAGACAGGTGATCAGCGACTACATTCTCCGAACCTTTCTTATCTTGAATTTCAAAATCGAACTCTTGCAAGAAAAGAATCCATCTAATCAACCTAGGCTTGGTCTCTTTTTTGGACAGAAGGTATCGCAAAGCAGCATGATCCGAGAAAACTATGACTTTAGACCCTAGCAGATAATAACGGAATTTATCTAAGGCATAGACAACAGCTAGTAACTCTTTTTCAGTGGTGGTGTAGTTCATTTGAGCATCATCAAGAGTTTTACTAGCATAATATATAACTCGAGGAAATTTGTCTATCCTTTGACCCAAAACAGCCCCTAGAGCGTAATCAGACGCATCACATATAATCTCAAATGGATAGGACCAATTCGGGGGCTGCATGATAGGAGCAGTACTCAAGAGAGAGCGCAAGGTGATAAAGGCTTTCAGACAAGCCTCATCAAAGACAAAGGGAACATCCTTGGCAAGAAGATTGCACAAGGGCCTAGAGATTTTACTGAAGTCTTTGATAAATCGCCGGTAAAATTCGGCATGTCCAAGGAAGGACCTAATCTGCTTGACAGTGGTAGGGGGTGGCAATTTAGCAATTAAATCGACTTTTGCACGATCAACCTCAATACCACGACTAGACACCACGTGTCCTAAGACAATACCTTTACGAACCATAAAATGGCTCTTTTCCCAACTCAGGACCAAATTGGTTTCACAGCAACGCTTTAAGACCTTGGAAAGATTAGAGAGGCATGAATCGAAAGATGAACCAAAAATCGAAAAATCATCCATAAAAACCTCTAGAAAATCTCCAATCATGTCAGAGAAAATGGCCGTCATGCATCTTTGGAATGTACTAGGAGCATTGCATAGGCCGAATGACATGCGCCTATAGGCAAAAGTGCCAAAAGGGTAAGTAAAGGTGGTCTTTTCTTGGTCCTCGGGGTATACTGCAATTTGGTTATATCCAGAATAACCATCTAAAAAACAATAAAAGCTTTGCCCTGCAAGTTTTTCTAGAATTGGTCAATGAACGGAAGTGGAAAGTGATCCTTCCTAGTCCTAGAATTAAGCTTCCTATAGTCGATGCATACTCGCCACCCAGTGGTAGCTCAAGTAGGGACTAGAATACCCTCATCATTTGCAACTACAGTGATACCGGACTTTTTAGGCACAACTTGGGTAGGAGCTACTCAAGCACTATCAGAGATGGGGTAGATTATACCCGCATCCAACAACTTCACGACTTCCTTCATAACCACTTCCTTCATGTTGGGATTGAGCTTTCGCTGCATTTCCCGTGAAGGCATAGCTCCCTCCTCAAGATGGATTCGGTGCATGCAAATAGACGGATCTATACCCTTAAGATCAGCAACCGACCATCCTATGGCTTGTTTATTCTCATCTAGAACTTTCGTGAGCTTACACTCCTGCGCTATACTCAAATCAGAAGCAATGATAACCGGAAGAGAGTCATTAGCACCTAGAAACTTATACTTAAGATTAGCCGGTAAAGGCTTCAACTCAAGTTTTGGGGCAACCTCTAGAGATGTAGGCATGGAGGTACTAGACAATTGAGGCAAGGCCTCGACTTTAGGCTTCCAAGGTAGGTTGCCTAATGCAGGAGTTGACTCGAGAATCTGATTCACCTCTAGAATAGACTGGTCAATATCAAAATCTTCATAATTAAAATGTGCCAGACATGACTCTAAAGGATCCTGGGACAGAATAAAAGGCAAAGCCTCCTCTACGGCACGGTCAATGATATCTACAAACGAGCACTCCTCAAATTGATGAGGGTGCGTTATAGCATGGTACACTTGAAGCTTAGCCTTCATATTACCAAATGAAACTTCCATGATACCCGACCAACATTGTAGGACTGCATTTGCAGTCACAAGAAGAGGTCTACCTATGATGACAGGAATTTGGGGTCTAGTGGTATTTACAGGCTCCATATCTAGAACAATAAAATCGGCCGGAAAGACAAATGACTCGATCTTAACTAATACATCCTGTAACACACCCCTAGGAACCTTGGTGGACTTATCAGCAAACTGTAACACGGTGGGTGTAGGTTTGAGCTCACCGAGCTCCATCTTCTCATACACAGAGTATGGAAGAATATTCACACTGGCCCCATAATCAATCAAGGCCCGGTCTACATAGTGACTCCCTAAGAAGCATGGAATAGTTGGAGTACCCGGGTCTTTACGTTTGACAGGGATGTGGTACTGAACCACAGCACTTGCTACATTCGAGAGGACCACTGATTTAGCGAAATGCACACGCTCCTTGCGCTGCTGAGTACATAGGTCCTTCAAGAATTTGGCATATGAAGGGATCTGCTTGATGGCATCTAAGAGTGGAAGATTAATGTGCACTTGCTTAAAAACTGCTAACATTTCACTGAAAGACGCTCCCTTCTTATTTCCTCTTACAGGCGCAACTAACGCCGATGGGAATGGAGCCTTTGGCACATTCACTACCCCCTTCCCTTTTTCATTCTCACTCTTTTTCTTCTCACTCACTTCCCCAACCTTAGGAACTCTAGACACATTCCCATCCTCATTAATTCTCTCCTCAACCTTATTATCAACAACTTTTCCATTTCTCAAAGTAGTGACCACTTTTACATCCTCATGATAGTAAGAGTCCTGTGAAGATGAACTCTCAGCTAAGTGCACTCCTTTAGGGTTATTGATGGGTTGACTCGGAAGTCTTCCCTCCTCTCGACGGCTCAGTGTGGCCGCGATTTGCCCAACTTGAGTCTCTAACTTAGCAATGGATTGTGAATGAGAACTCAGGAGTTGACTATTAGCTTCAATGTTTTTCAGAGCTTTAAGAACTTACTCTTTGAAACCACTACTCCTTTGGCTTTGAGGTGTTTGCGATGGGTTGACACTTTGGTTTTGAGATTGGGACTGAAGATGAGGTGGTCTATAAGGTGGCGCAGCATTAGAATTTCCCCCTTGGAAGTTGGACCTAGGGGCTTGCTGATAGGGGTTACTCGACCCTTGGAACTGATTCCCTGTCCCTTGGGAAGGTTGAGACCACCGCAAGTTAGGGTGACTCTTCCATCCCGGATTATAGGTATTCGAATAAGGATCATTCCTTGGGTTAGAGAACCCCTGGGCTGCATGGACCTGTTCCTGGACAAACTCGGGATACTGGGGAGCCATAGGACACGATAGAGTGTCATGACTATCATCTGCACATATATCACACACCGCACTCACTGGAGTAACGGATGAAGGAAAAGTCCTAGGTGGTTGACCTTGAGCAGCAAGCAGTTGGTCCATTTTCAATTACAATGCTGCCACTTGTTGGTTTATCACTGTGGTACTCTCTACCTCATAAACACCCTTCCTAGAATTAGAGGTTGAGGAAGAACCTCTATCATTTTGATTCATCGAGGCCATAATGACAGAATCCCCACTGAGAATTTCAAACAAATCCCATGCCTCCTCAGCACTTTTCCTCAAAATTGCACCTCTACTAGCAAAATTCACTAGACTCTTGTCCTTAGCACATAAACCCTGGAAGAACGATTGGACAACTTGCCAATCAGGAATACCATGATGGGGACACAATCGAAGGAGTTCCTTCATTTCTCCCATGACTCATGAAATGACTCGCCCTCTCTCTGAACGAAATGGGTAATAGCATACCTCATTTGAGTGGTACGACCAATAGAGTAGAACCTAGCCAAAAATAATGTCTGAAGGTCAGACCAAGTGGTGACAGGCTCTGTGGTCCTAAGGGTGTTAATCCAGGTCTTGGCTTTATCTCGCAGAGAATACGAGAACAGAAGGAGTTTTATGGCATCAGCAGTGAGGCCCTGAATTCTAATGGTGGAACAAATCCCTAAAAATTCAGTAAGGTGATCGTATGGATTCTTCATATCCAACCCATAGAAGGTCGGTAACATCTGAAGTGTGGCATGACGAATCTCATACTGGACGTTTTCAATATTGGGAATTTGGATGCAGGAAGGTGGAGTGAATGCACCAGGCATAAAGTGATATCTAATCATCCTAGGTGCTGGCTGGACTTGCTGTGGAACTACAACAGGTTGAGGTGGGTCTTGACCTTGGTTTTCCATTGGATTGTCAAATTCTGACCCTAGATCGAGTCGACTTGCTCGAAGAGACCGTAAGGTACTTTCTAACTCTAGGTCAAGCGGTTGTAGGTCACAGGACACAGACCTTCTACCGTGCATGCAAATAACCCCCCAGATGAATGGAATGCAATGAGTGAATTCAAAATATTATGAAAATAAACTTGAGATGAGAAGATACTCCCCTTGGTCCTGATTGCTAATCTTTACGCGGTCCTATCCAAAACTTTGACACCTGGGCAAAATTTTATTTATTTTTTTTTTTAGCAATTTTGGATTTGACCTTAGCGCGCAAAATTTTCAGCGGACCTGTAAGTCAACAACCTGAATCGAGAAAAAGGGAAGATCAGTAGAAACAGGAAAATAAAATCCTAAACTACAACTAAAACAAGATTCATCGTAAATTCTATAACCGTACAATAGTCCCCGGCAACGGCGCCAAAATTTGATCGACCCAAACAAGGGAGGTTATTCCTTGCTTGTGATCAATATTTAAATTTATAAATGACTCGTGCTTAAAACCTCAATTCGTTAGAAATGTAATTAGTGCACGGGTGTCGAACACAGGGACTAATGGCTGAGTTACGAGAAGTTATTCTGAATTTGATTTTAGTTACCAAACGATTTCTTGATTTTGAAGAGTTGGTTGTTTGTTTAAACTAAAGAACATAAAAATATGATTAATTCAAATTAAAGGAAAAATCCCGGGTTTCGAATCCACTTTAGTTAGGGAATTATTATGCATATGATTAACGCAAAGGCTTCGCAATCGTTTATGATCAGTGATGATCTAAACTACAAGAATGAATCATCAAAAATATATTACGCTTGTGTTCATATAGTAAACTCATCCAAATAAAGCATAACCTGTCAAGCGAAGCATGCACAGGTTATCCTAGTTAGGCATGAACAAACTAATAAACCCAAACGTATTCAATCAATACTATTGCATAACCAATATGAATATAATCACAGAAAACATTCATATTTAAATATAAAAGATTTATTAAGGAACGGATTGCATAGAATGCAATCTCTCAGAGTTGTACAATTGTCATAAAACTATTACAAAACCTTGAACCTTAATCAAAACATATTCAAACCACTAACCAAGCTTCATCTACACCCAAGGAGAAGAGTTTAGCTGCTCATGATCGGGGCCGAATCACCGGAGGTCTTCGTTCCTTCCATGTGTAGCCATCTCCGTCTAATGTTATGAGAGGGATAAAAGAGATGAAAGAAACTATTACAGAGGCTAGGTTGAATCTAGGATGAGTGGGAACCCCTATTCAGGCCTCTAAAGGTGTTTTAAATAGTGTCCCCGCAGTTCCTGCCGAGTTCTACCGATTTTCCCTTAACCAAACTTGCTAAAAAAAAGTTCTAATCAATTTAGGAAACTGCCCAGCTTAGACCTATCGATAGGCCTAGAGCCCTATCGATAGGCCTATCGATAGGCCTAGTGCCTTATCGATAGGTGATGAGTGCAGCTGTGGGAAACCTGCATAATCTTCAATCCTGAGAGCTTCCCTATCGATAGGGATGGTGTCCTATCGATAGGCTTGAGTCTATTTTGCATTTTAACTTTAAATTAGCTGTTTTTCGTGCTCGGTGTTCATCCTAGCATGCTACCTTTGCTCCACTTCATTCATGTGCTCCCTTCGGGTTGCTAAACTTGGGTTTTCAGGCGAAAATTAACCTACAATAGACAAAAGCATACATAAGACTAAAAACCAACCAAATCAAAGTACTTACAGTGTAAAAACTCTCAATGTTAGCCTCGAATGCTGGAAAACGAAGCTTGATTGTGGAATAATCATATATCATCTACTCTTGAAGGAGCTATTATTTGTTTACTCTTTATTCATTTGTAACCTTGTGAGAGTTAAGGGTTGTGTGAATCCCTTGTAGGTGAGAATCTACCACCTTGAAAGTAGATTGTGGGTGAGTGTCTTCCACCTTTGAAAGAACACAACTTGTAAAGGTTTCTCCACCTTGAAGGAGTGATCCATAGTGGATTGTGGAATCCTCAAGACGGGGCTCTTGAGGCGTGGACGTAGGTGGAGACCGAACCACGTTAAAACCCTTATGTTTAAATCTCTCTAACTCTATCTTTTGCATTTCAATTCATATACTTGTTATATTAATTGTTGTTCAATTCATATATTTGTTGTATTAATTGTTATATTGTGATTCAAACTTTGTCTTCCACTGAATTTAATCGAACCATAATTTTTATTTGGTAATTGTTTTTAAAGTTTGCAAAACCTCTTTTCACCCCCCTCTAGAGGTATATACTTGGGCCAACAACATCTATATTCCACTTACATGTAGGCCCAAACAAGACAAACGAGTCTAAACATGTGAAGGTATTGACCCAAGAACGATAGGCTTTGATATCATGTTAAGTTTATAACACAAAAGCCTAAGCTTGTAGGTAGAGAGCCCAAACAGGTATATAAAGATATGTCAAGCCCTATATTTGGGCGACGTAGGATTTCAACACTCTCCCTCACATGCAAGCCGTAACGAGGAAAACAGGTCAGAAGAGACCCAAGAACAGGCCTAGACATGTGGAGGTGTAGAAACAAGAACAAAAAATGGGCCAAATGTACCCAAGAACAACATGCTCTAGTACCATGTTAGAGTAACCATCACAAAAACTTAAGTCATTAGGCAAAAAGGCCTAACTGGTATATGAGGCGATATCAAGCCCTTTATTTAGCGATGTAGAACTTCAGTAGGTTTGAGGTTAAGAAGGACTAAAAACAAAATATGTTCAATGTAAATTTAGTCCAAACAGGAATAGAAATGAAAGCACAGTGTGTAAATTGATGGGGAAGAGATATCTAAAAGCGACTATTTCTATACCTTATATCAATTATCTATAAAGATGGAGAAATTAAGGAGGACATTGCTAATAGAATTAGAACAAGGTGGATGAAGTGGAGGAGTGCTTCAAGAACACTATATGACAATAGATACCTATTAGGAGAAAAAGAAAATTTTACAAGATGGCAATAAGACCAGCTATGTTTTATGGTACTAAATATTAGGCAATTAAGAAATAAAATGTTCAAAAAAATTACTGCATCCTAAATGAGAATGTTAAAATAGATAAGTGGTGTTAAAATAGATAAGTGGTAATACAAATATATATATATATATATATATAGTGGCTCAAATTGAGGATAAAATAAGGAAAAAATCATATGCAATGAAAACCAAATAATGCACTCTTACGAAAGGGTGACTTGATTCAAATCATAAGTCTTCAAAAGACAAATGTAAGCCTAAAATAATGTGGTTAGAGATAGTAAGCCTAAAATAATGTGCACCTTATACAAAGTCATGACCTGTATAGGGACAAATGTAAATTAGATCTTGAAAAAATGACTATTAGATTAGATACACTTGTTATGAATTTCATGTTGGCCAAAAATCACAGCAATCTAATTGTCGATTTCTAACAAATTTCACTGTAAAAAATTGTAACAAATTCAATTTTCATGGTCGCAAAAATATATATATCACACTTCATGATTATTTTTATCACACTTATTTGTTCAGGTTAAGACCATGAAGTAGGTAGTTGTTTGCACATGTTGTGATGCTTATATTACTCTCTAATGGATAATCAACTAGTTTGATGTTGATCCTCTATTGGATATCCATGGTACTCTCAAAACTATTTTGATGTCCTTATGCTTAAATTGGACATTCGAATATACCATTAGATGTTTATTTTCTTTTGCAATCATTCTTTTCTCAATTTGGTGCCAACAATTGGCCAAATATTTAAAGAGAAAACTAAGGAAAGTATAAAAGACCTTAGATTCTAAAATCTATTATATGTTTTGAATTTTGCATATAATATGTTTTTACTAACAGGAAATTCAAGCTTTTATTTTTTTTTTAATGTTCAACATTTAATTAAAAGACAATATGGTTATTTTTACTACCCAAACTATGTGTTCTAATAGTTTTTCTATTGTTTTTCAAATGAATGATAATATGAGATTATGCTCTTTGTGTTTCTAGATAAGATTTGTGCATAGAATAGTGGTGGGGGGGGAGAGAGAGAAATTTTATTCGTTATATTCTTGTTACAAACCCATTTGTTAAATGCGGTTTGTTTGTTTGTTTTTTTTTTTTTCTCTCTGGTGTTGGTGTTGGTTTGTGTTTGTATGAGAGAAGAGAGAGAAGAAAAAGAAGAAAGTTTTTTTTTTTTTTTTAAAAAAAAGGGTCGATCCATGATATATGGGTTTGTGGGTCGGATCGGATCAACTCATAATATATGGGTATGGGTATAGGTGGGTTAAGACATGGTACTAGTTAAATGGGTAATGTATATTTTGTGGCCCAACCCATTTAGACCCAACCCATATCCACTCATACCCACCCATTTGCCACCCCTAGTTGAAGCCCACGGCTTAATTTGTTGGAGGGCTAAATGTTTTACTCTCCAGTCCCTCGTCAAGCATCATATACAAGAGAAGATGCTACGTTTCTAATCCTATAATTCTTATTGAATCAACTATTCAAATCAATATTTTGGCTGGTGGGAGAACAAAAGATAATGGATAGGTATAGAACTTACACATCAAGCATGATTTCAAGAAAGATCCACTATGTCAGCTAGTATGTGAGTGGCTTCAAAGCCTTTCGAGGCATTTTATATCAACAACCCTTTTCGAACTAAAAGAAATTGACTATAATAAGTATGGGGCAAGTTTCGGTGACACATAATTCTTATTCATGATTTGGCATATGCTTTGTAAAACCACATATGAAATAAATATTTTGAGAAACTGACCATTGGATTAGATGATTTGTTTATATATAAGATGTTGGTTGGTCTGCTCTCACATTAATAAGGCGTACAATGTCTTTTTTTAATGGTAAGCCTGAATGCAAGCATCAATATACGGCAGTAAACGACACTTGAGTTAGTTTATAAAACTAAACTAAAAGTGTACGTACATGTGTGTGTGTGTGTGTGTGTGTGTATCGGGATTATATTTTAAGGTTTAACTTATTCAAAGTAAGGTGATTTGCCTAGAACCCCAATTGCAAACAATATTTTGAAAAACTGACCGTTGGATTAGATAGACCTCTTATGAATTTCATGCTCGCCAAAAATCACAGTGATCCAACGGTCGATTCTAAAAAAAAAAATTTGACTAGAAAAAAGTGGTAATATTTTGAAGAATAAAAGAATCACAAATTTTCACAATGACATTTCTTAGAAACCAACAGTTGGATCATTGTGATTTTTAGCGAACATAAAAATCATAAGAAGTCTATCTAATCCAATGGTAAGTTTTTCAAAATCCATTATGCAATTAACTCTAGATAAATTTTGCGTAAGGTGACGCTTTATATATATATAAAGGATGCTTTTATAATGTGCACCTTATACAAAGTGACCTGTATAGGGACAAATGTAAATCTGATTTTGAAAAAACAACTGTTAGATTAGATACACTTGTTATGAATTTCATGTTGGCCAAATATCACAGCGATCTAAATGTTGGTTTCTAACAAATTCATTGTAAAAAATTGTAACAAATTCAATTTTCATGGTCACAAAAACATATATATACATATATATATATATATATATATATATACATATATATATATATATATATATAGAAAAATGTTCTAGTGAGCATATGCACACTTTAAGCTAAAGTGAGCCAAGAACACAATCCCTTGGATTGGAATCTTGAGATGAATCTTCCATTAAGTGAATGGGAATCCAAGGGCTTGTGTTATTTGCTGACTTTAGTTGAAGTGCGCATATGCTCACTAGATCACTTCTCTTAGCCCATGTAATTAAGATGGATATTTTGAAAAACTGGTCGTTGGATTGAATGCTCTTTTTATGTATGACGTTTATGCTGAAAGTCACAGTAATTTGATAGTCGGTTTTTAAAATACAGAGAATAAAAACTTATGATGATATTTAACGGTCACAGTTTTTCACAGTATGAATTTCAAAACCGACCGTTAGATCACTATGATTTTTGGCATGCATGACATACATTGGAAGAATATCTAATCCAACGGTTGGTTTTCCAAAATTATTATCTTACATTGACTAAAAAGCCAAGTCCACATATAAAGAAGTCCTCATAAGAAAATTACTATATATATATATATATATACACACACACACAGTCATTTTACTATAAGGTCGACCTTGCATAACCTTATGCAAGGTCGGCTCCATATCTCCAATTTTAGAAGACTGTTCGTAAAAATGACCGATGGATTAGATGCTCCCCCTCAGTATGTCATGCCTACAAAAAATCACAGTGATCCGACGGTAGGTTTTTAAAATACCTCATTGTGAAAATATGAAACTTATTTGTTTTTCAAAAAATCACCATTTTTTTAAAGTCGGTTATTTCAAAAAACCAACCGTCGGATCACTGTGATTTTTTGCAGGCATGACATACAGAGGGGGAGCATCTAATCCAATGGTCAGTTTTACGAACAGTTTTCTAAAATTGGAGATATGAAGCCGACTTTGCATAAGGTTATGCAAGGTCGACCTTATAGTAGAATGAATGATATATATATATATATATATACACACAGAAATTCTGCCACACGGTCAGCCATGTGGCTATCATATCCGGTCAACATATTACACCCGTTGGATGAATCTGATGGCTAATATTGGTTTGGGGAATGCACGGTCTCCAATGCAGCTCAGACTTTGCAGACAGAAACATTGAGTGGCTGCTTTACTCTGTCTCCCTTTTTCTTTCTCTCTCCTCTCCCTTCTCTACAGCGAACTCCATTTCAAACCCTCTCTCTCTCTCCCTTCTTTTCTCTCTCCTAGACTTGCCGAACGTTACCACGCAGCAGCCGCCCTTCTTCATAGGCAAACAATCTCGGCTTTACCAAACATGGACAATCACTGGATTCCTAACCTCAAATATGCTCTTGGAGAACCCGAAAATGGCGTCCTTATTGTTCTAGGAGGTGGACTATGAGCTTCTAGAGATTTATGTTTGCGCGCTTAGCAAAACTGGTCAGAAGAAGTGTTCCCGTGGTGTCACGAGGTCTCAGATTCTTGTCTAATGAGAGATTCACTTTTTATGGAGGCTTAATGACCCTTTGTTAGATATGTGCCCTAAAACCAATTGTTAAGTTGTATTTAGGGTTTTATATTTCATTATATTATATTGTATGAAACATTATTCATTTATGATATGGCTAATTTTATCATGTAAACTTGTGTTTAATTACTGTTCACGATAAAGTCCTTGGATAGTATGATAGAGAGTTATATCTCAAGTGTTGAGATAGAGAGACTTATAACTTTCAAGTACATCTATCCTAAATTAGTTCATAATCATAGGTTTATATATTTGGACGATTATAAACCGTTAAGATTAGCTCAGGTTATACTAGCTCCATGGGAGGATGGTGAGTCTCGAACCATCTGTGTAGAGACACTATAGTAAACCTGTGGGTGCTTGTTAGAGAACAAGTACACCGAACGTGACCAATATGAGTACAGCTTATGGAATTCTATTTGTATGTCAAAAGCTGCTCATGTGTATAGTCACAATTGTAATCCTTAGACTTGAGACACCACTTGTTATCTTATGCATGAATTACTAGGGTTTGATAGTATCTCGTACACCCTTAAACATAAGGATGTAATCGGTGCTCATTGGCTCTAGTGAGTTATGCATGAAGATAGGTGAGTGTGCAATAGAGGATCACCACCCTTAATATGAAAGGGCGAATGTCTTAGTTAGTTCACAGATACTATCTCAATGGAGTCTTTGGCCAAAGCAGAAGGTTACCAAGAAAAGTGTTTCAAGGGTATACCTAATTGAGATTATACTCTAGTGAATTTGTGACACATGATTAAGTTAGGGTTTGACATGAATCCATACCCAACTAACTTAATCAAGACATTGTTTGGTGAGGGATTATCTATAGCACGAAGGGTTCATTTACACGTTCGTATATTCACCCACACCTAGGGTACGTCATGACATATTGCTAGATGTCACTCATTACTAGTGAAGGCCTAATGATAAGAGTTATCATTGAGGGCAAAATTGGAATTGTTTCAATCGAACCTAAAAATAGAAAGATTCTATTTTGGGAGACATTGAGATGTCCCCTGCCACTACTAGGTTGGGATGAACCCAATAGGTCACACACATAAGGACATAAGTGAGGTTCTTGAACTTGTGAGAGGGGTACACTCTAATTAATATATGTTTGACTTTAATTAATTAATGGTTAATTAATTAAGAGTCAAAAGGATATCTAATTCAAGAGTGTTAGTAACCTAAATGGGGTTAATGGTCATGCTAGCACTAGTAACCAAACACCCTAAAAGAGGAGAAGTCTATTTAAGAGAGAGGGAACCGTAATAGTAATAATAACATTCTACCAAGAGCTCTCTCTCTCTTAGTGCCGCCACTCTCTCTCTCTCCCTCTCCATGCTTGCTTTTACAAAGTGTTGAAAGATCAAGGAGGTTCATCAACTCTTGTGTTCGTGTGGACTCTCATTGGAGGCCGCCATAATTTTGGGGCTCGAGGTTTGAGTGAGGACGATCATCAATGTGAGATAGCATTGCAAAGGAACATATCAAGTAAGCTTTTAATTCTTGTTCAATTAATTGTTTGATTCGTTTTATCGTTTGAGTAGGTTCTTGGATGAATACAATGGGAAAAATTTTAAATCCTACATTCCGCTGCGTTCCTATGTTGTATTCTTTCACCCTTGTATAGTGTTTACTAGGATAGTGATTAAGCATTAGCTAAGTAATAAACAGAAAAAGATCGAAAAGATTGACATGGAGCTGACTCCATTATATACAGGAAGAGACAATATGTTCTTCAGATGTTAGTTGATGAGTAAGTCATATGTAATTTTCTAATGGATCACATTACTGTACAGTATTTCTTTGATGTTAACATTGAATCAAGGTTTTACTAACTGATTCATAAGCACACGGCTGATGTTTTTTAAACAGCCTCTAATAATATTACTTTGCTTTAATGGTTGAACAATAGGATGTATGTTCTTTAAATTATAATACATTTGTCCTTGTCCTAATCTTCGCATGACTTTTAACTGTTGATGCTGGTAGCTCCTCTATCACATTGATATGCATCTCTCTTTCTTTCCTATACATCCCTTTCCTGATAGGCATCTTTCTCTCTTTCTTTCTTATATATCCCTTTCCCCCATTCCTCTATCTCTCTCTCTCTCTGAATTTAATTTTTTTACTTTAGAGGTTATTATCAGGTTTTTCGGTATAGGATATTATATATAAGTCAGTTTAGTGCTATCAAACCTGATTGTTACTAAATTGTTTCTACAAGGGTTTTAATTTGGTTTGATTTAAGTCAGTTTGGCCTCCCAAAGCCGAGTGAAGATTTAATTCTCATTTTCTTAACCCACACCCAAATCATAGATTAGTGCTATCAACCAATTCTCTAACCCATGACTAGCACAAACCCATCTAATAACATAAACATGCATACAAGGAAAGGTAGGGAAAATTAAATTTCCATAGATGATTAACTTACAATACTGGAAAATCATTTCCCATGTATTCCCATAGTGACAACTCATTTTCCTTCTACTTAAAAGCAAAAAAAAAAAAAAAAAAAAAAAACCCCAAAAGGATGATTACAAGTAAAATTTCCTTTTGGACTTCAGGGTTTAGCTGAATAATTTGTGTTTGCCATTAATTCATCAAGCAAGTTCTGCATCTTCAAGGGTTCTGAAGAGGTTGAGCTGGCGATCTCCGAGGCGGAGAGAGTACACAGCTTTCTTGTATTCAGCCCATGTGAAGGGCTTGTAAAGGAAGGGAGAGGGGAGAGAGAGACAATAAGGAAGAGAGAGAGTCAAGTAGCCATTCAATGTTTCGGCCAGCAAGGTCTGCAAAGTCTGAAAAGCTGAAAAGCAAAATTGGAGACCGTGCATTCCCCAAACCAATATTAGCCATCAGATTCATCCAACGGGTGTAATATGCTGACTGGATATAATA
>JAESVK010065944.1:85207-101934 GCA_017140935.1 Hamamelis virginiana
ACGTAGGAATGTGGAATATGCCTGAATATGGGTACTATCTAGAGAAAAATGGGCCAAAATTTATCTTTTGCCGGGCTTAATAATGTCCACAGAAATTAGGATAGGATTATGTCTGTACCTTATTACATATGAATGTGAACCAGCCAACCTTAATCGGGAGGCCTCTCGTTCACTTTGGGAGTGTTTATCTTGAGTGGATTGTGGATGATGTTTATCCGTCTCGATTTATCCTTCTCTATTATCCTTCTCTATTATCCACATTTATCTTTCTCTATTATCCACTCGAGATTGGGTTTTGAAAAAGATAAAAGTTTGTAAAAAACTGGGAGTCGCCACCTTATTTTTAGGGAACAAGGAAACCACAAAAAGAGTTTTATTTTCAATAAAACATTGACTTCATATTTTTAGGAAAAGCAAGGTCTTTGAATCAAAGTTGGATTCGGAGGCTAGGTTACGAAGTGGGAAGGTTCCAAGGAACTCCTTGTAGGCACCCACCTCGCCCTAATTAAAGGTCTCCTAATTAAGTTTGGGCTTTATCAAAATCTCTTCAAAACAATCCTATCATATCTAATCAACCACAAAATATGAAAAATAATATATAGTACAAAAAGTATACAAGAAACCTAAGGATCTTAGGAGACTAGAAGTCAACCTAAGATTGGACTTGCGCCCTATTGACTGCCTACGTACCTTATCAATTGCTTGACAAAGATCAAAGTCCACGTAGTTCGATTACCCTAGGACTCTCCTATTGTAATGAACTATATCCTTGAAGGCATTCTACCTTATCTAAGACTCTATCTTCGAGAGTTCGTGTTGTTTAAAATACTTCATCTTTCAAAATGGGAGTTTCATCCCAAAACAACTTCTTTAATTTTCATTTAAAAACTCACAAAAATAGACTCTTAAACAAGCTAAAACTACTCTTTAGATGTAGTTTTTACAACAAAGGGGAGTCATAGGTGAAGCCAAGTGGCTTCCCTAACCTAGAAGTCCCTAACTACATCCTAAAGTCATCTAAATAATCTTAAATATCAAAATAATGCATGCTGGAAAATTCTGGAAAATGAATAAAAATACAACAAAAGAAAGTGATCAATTCATGAAAATGTCCTAAATGCAATCTAAGTTATCTATGGGAACCTAGGCATGTTTCTAAGTTGATTTAAGCCTAAAAAAATGAGTTTTAATGCACTTTTAGGTCACTTCAAACCCATGGACAGATTTGAAAGTAATCAAAAAGTGTACTTAAAACCCTAAAATAATGAATAAAAATGATAAAAAGAAATGCACTAAATGCAACCTAGTATGCATACTAAAACTATCATCAAAACATAGCATTTAATCAAAAGGGAAGGGACTCACCTTTGCATGCTTCCTCGAACACATTTTATATATCAACCAAACACTCCAAGTGATAAAAAATAAACTATGATGAGAATAATACGAATACTAAACTTAAATAAATTAACAACCTAATATAAAGGAATTAAACATGCATTCCTACACATTGAAAACCCTATCATGCATACTAAAAGAGATTCTAAATATGAACACCTAATCCTAAATATTCAATCCTAATATGGTATGATAATAGAAGAGAAGAAATATGCACATATTCCATGTATTATTAAACTAATAAATAAACCTATCATGCATACTAACCTTGAACTAAATCCTATGCATACTAACAATGAACTAAATCCTATGCATACTTAAGGAAATAAAAACTAACCTAACATGATTAAGAAGAAGAAGAAGAAGAAGAAGAAGAAGAAGAAGAAGAAGAACAATAATGCAAGAAAACTACATAACTTACTAACATTTTCCTTTGCCTCCTTCCCACTTGCTCCAAGCCTTCTCCTCAAACTCCAAGGACTCCAAGGACCTCAAGGACTTTAAAACTTAAGCTAGAGTGCTATGGGGGAAGCTTGTGCAATTGCTCAAGCCTCTACTCTCCAAGCTAGCTCTCTAAAGCTTATTTTCTGTCTGTTAAAACTGATTTCAGGGCCCTCTATTTATAGGGAGGCCTGAGTTTGATCAATGGCTGAGTTTGAATCTCTTAGAAGTGATCCAATGGCTCAAAACCAGCCTTCCAAGGTGTTCATACTCATCCAAAAGTCCCCATGGCCGAACTGGACACATATGGCAGGGCTTGGAAGAGTCCCAGGCAGAAAAGATACTCAAAATTGGCAGTTATTGGCTAGAAGAATCGACGACCATCCACTCTAGGACGGTTGGCCGTCCCTCATGGATGGTTGGCCATCCCTAGGTGGACGTTCATCGATCCTCCATCCCCAAAATTGCCCTATGTGGGCCTATCTCAGCCCGTTTCGTCCCGGTTTCTGCTTTTTTCGGCTTTTCGAGCCCGTCTTAAGTCCAAATTTGACGATTCAAGCGCTGAAACGATCGTGATTCGATTTTCCATGTTTTAAGATGTGTTTGAAGTGAAAATGCATCGACCGAGGTCAAAGTTTTAGGAAAAAGTCGACCGATTAGCTATTTAGGGCCTGCTGGGCCCAAATTAGAGTTTTGAAATCTGCTAACCGATTACTTTTGAAATCATTTCATATTCTCGAAAAAAGTTTTAAAATGTTTTAGGAAAGTGTTTTGAAGCCTTTGAAGGCTTTGGTTTAGTAAAAATATCGAATCCCGGTCGCTTCAGGTCAAAACCCTAATCTGGGCTTTGAAAGGGCCTTTCGAGCCTTTCGAGCCAAATATGAGCCAGAAGGCTCCACAAATCTTGCCATTGATCAACTTAGCTACCAAACACACTTTACATATCTATACCAAAGTCTCGAGACCATTCGAGACAAGATCGACAGTCATTCAGGGCTTTTGTGATTCAAAGGACAAAACTGCCCTTCAGTCACAAAAGGCCTTATTTTCTATCAAGCCTGGCTCAGAATGCCGTGAAATTTCGCAGGGATGTTCCTAGACCTTCTAAAAATCTAATGCAAAAAGAACTGACTCAATCTGACCTAAAAACCTACATGCGATAAAGAACTCTACCTAATTACCTACAAAGGGTAAAACTGGAAACTTAGGGTTTTGACACCCTATTTCACCTTTAATCACAGGCAACCATTCATGACCATACTCATGGTCAAAAATGGATGTCTACAGAAGCCCCTCGTTGATGTTCATGGCTTCGCCAGTGAATATCAACGAAAATAATGACATCCCATTTTTTACACAACAAAATAGGGATAATCGAACCAATTATCAAATTATTTTGAAAGCTTCGCTTCAAATTCTCTCTTCCTGGAAGTCTCACTTCTAGTTATCTCAAGGATTTTCAATCCTTTTGGAAATTGCATTTCCAATTATCATAAAAAATTTGGGAGTCTTCGACTCATTACTAGAAATTTCATTTCTAGTTAACTTAAGGATTTTCAATCCTTTTGGAAATTGCATTTCCAATTATCATAAAAAATTGGGAGTCTTCGACTCATTACTAGAAATTTCATTTCTAGTCAATTCAAGGATTTTCAATCCTTTTGGAAATTGCATTTCCAATTATCATAAAAAATTTGGGAGTCTTCGACTCTTTACTAGAAATTTCATTTCTAGTCAATTCAAGGATTTTCAATCCTTTTGGAAATTGCATTTCCAATTATCATAAAAAATTTGGGAGTCTTCAACTCATTACTAGAAATTTCATTTCTAGTCAGTTCAAGGATTTTCAATCCTTTTGGAAATTGCATTTCCAATTATCATAAAAATTTGGGAGTCTTCGACTCATTACTAGAAATTTCATTTCTAGTCAATTCAAGGATTTTCAATCCTTTTGGAAATTGCATTTCCAATTATCATAAAAAAAATTTGGGAGTCTTCGACTCATTACTAGAAATTTCATTTCTAGTCAACTTAAGGATTTTCAATCCTTTTGGAAATTGCATTTCCAATTATCATATCATATCTTAACATCATTCATATACATTTCATGTATATTTCATCAATTTCACAAAGACTTATGGATTTGGGCCTCCAAAATGGGCTTTTCTCATTAGCCCCTCCTTCATGGGTTTACTCACTTCTATAATTCACTTCATGGGTCTCACAAGCTTACCAAATCAAATGTATTCATAATCATTTCATGATTACAAACTTATTTACATAATCTTTTCACTCATTCATCTCATGGTTTTCAACCAAAAATTCATCATTTCATGTGAACTTTCCTATTCACAATTGCTCAATTCTCACTTTGGTATGCACCAAATCCTCTTTATTTCTTATCAATTCATCAAATATCATTCAATCTCAATCAAATGCACTTTCATAAATCAAAATTGAAGGGAAATGAGTCAAAATTGGTCAAAATAGGCCAAAATAGTCAAAATTGGGCCTAATGGGCTTCAAAAGCCCACAAAAGTCATCAAGAATGTATGACCATCCAACCAAGGATGGCCAACCGTCCAAGGTGGACGGCCAGTCGTCCCATGGTGGACGGCCACCCGAGCCATCATCCCTTACTTAGGTGCTTTAAGCCCCCATTTGCCCATTTATACTTCCTTTGCCTAATTTGAGACTTTCTCTCTCTAGGATTTTCCAATTTCTCTCAAAAATCTATCAATTTCAACTTCATTCTACCCAAATCAACTCTCAAACACCTCAAGTGTTGCTAATCACTCCAATTTGTGAATCAACACCTTAGGATTTCATCCTTGCATTTCAATTTGGGGATCCAAAACCCAAATACACATACCCATCTTCTTAAGTTCAACCTCTACCTACACTCATGGCAAATAGGTATGAATCAAAGTACCCATTTATGAAGATGAAGAGCTATAAAGCACCTTCTCATGATCCCAACAACTCAAGCTTGTTATTAGAGCCTAATGATCATCTCTCCCACATCCATACTCTACAAGAGGTAAGCTTACTTTTCATGCTCTTTTTATTGAATCATTGATGTCTAGATGCTTTAATATTGATCTTTGGATATTGTTTGATGACTTGTATTCATGAAATTTGTATTTGGCAAAGCTTGGGAGCCCCATTTCATTAGCTTCACAAGCTTGAAATGTTGTCCACCAAGTGTTTGATAAAATTCCCAAGAGACTAGAATTTGATTTTTTTGATTTAAATTTCTCAGGCCAAGATTCAAATACGTTTCAAACATCATTTGGATACTTTCAAAAACTTCATGACAAGTTTTCACAATTATTTTCAAAAATGTGCATACTAGGTGTTTGATAAAATGCCTAAAGGTAGGCAACTTCAATTTTTCAAATCAATTCATCATATCATGATTTTTCAAATGTTTTCAAAATAATCATATCATGATAAGTTTTCAAAATACTTAAGTAATGCACATATCAAAAAATTTCATAAATTAAGACTTAGCTTATTTTTCAAAACATTATTGCATAAAGTGTCATTTTCATGACTTTTAAATAATTTTATTTCAAAACTTATGCTAAGTATTTATTTCATGATTTTCAAAATTCTATTCTCTTAGTATTTTCATTTCCAATTCAATTTTCATGAAAAGAAATCATATGGCATTTTAAATGAATTATGCTACTTCTTGATGTAAAATTGAAAATACCAAAATTAACTACATTAATTATGGTATATATTTTTTGAATAACTCACAATTGACAAATCATTTGAGAAATAAAATTTGAACATTTTTTTTGAAAATGTGTCATTTTGTGAGTTAATTTTGTACTTTTGATTCAAAGAATTAGCATAACTTATCTTTATACCTTTAATCCATTAATCTTTATCTTTATAGCCAGAGTTCGACATCAGGACTCGGTCATCTTTACAGGGCATTATTGGATGGTGGGCTAAGATAGATACCCTCCAACCATATGTCAAAGCCACTATCCGAAGGCTTGGTTTTGGAGACTTCATCGACTCACTGTGGGTTGATACTATGGATAGACAGGCTCTGATGGCTTTATCTGAGCTTTAGTGGGACACCACCAACACATTCCACTTCGAGTTTGGGGAGATGACTATGACTCCCCTTGATTTTACCATGATCACTGGACTTTCCATTGGGGTCGCCCTTTGGATTTTTACGATGGTGCAAGCAAGAATTTGACCTATTTTGATACCTTTCTTGGGGCAGACGATATTGAGATCGTGAAGAAATCAGTTCGTCGAAATACTCTCTTTAACACTTTTAGCAACATGCCTGAAGGAGGAGATCCTGACCACATCGTGTGGGCTTTCCTTTTGTACTTGTTTTCATGCACTCTTTTTGCAGGCACTGCTGATTTGGCCTCTTTAGGCCTTCTTGCCAGTTTGGAGGATATTGACACTATTTCTCAGTATAACTGGGGTGGTGCTGCCTTGGCCACCATTTACAAGACCATGTGCTGTCGGTCTCGAGGGGTATGCACTGACTTTGGAGGCATGGGATTTGTTTGGGAGGTATACTCACTTATTTTTAGAAAATATCATAAACTTCCCTTTACTCATCTTCTAACAATACACACATTCTGTAGGTATGGGCTCATGAATACCTCGACCTGAATAGCCTTACCTTGATTGCTAATGACCTTTCCTGGCCAACCCTCGCTCGATATGCCCCAGATAGGCGGGTGAATGTCATTGCCCATAGGCATGATTATGCTTACAGTCGTGCCTTTCTTGCAGGGTTGTGCTTTAATAAGGTAACAATCTTCATTTCTGCTTTTCTTTCTCAATGCTCAAACTTTCCCTAATATACCTTGTCCTCAGGTTAGGTGGAACCCTTGGCGTCATTGGAGGGGTACCATGCATGCTCAACTTAATTCTGTGATTGAGATGTCATATAAGAGGATTCTATTCGAGGGGCCCTCTGGCAGGTACTGGTACCTTGGGGAAAGAGTTCGTGCTCAGCTTTGTGGGTCTTATTCAGTTGCTCGTGTGCCTCATGCACCTCCTTCTTCTATGAGACATGCTGATAAATTGACAGACCATGCCTCATCGCTGGTGTATTTGCGGATGCTTTCCATCGTCCGTATGAGGATTATCGTACATTCTGTCAGCACTATCTGATGCGTCCATTTGTATCAGGATTTCCACTTGCTGAAGTATCAAACTTTCTCTTGATTGCTTTGCCTCTTTTCTCATACATTATTCCTCATATCTCTTTATTTGGCAGGGTGTCGAGCCCGAGGACATGCTTTTCATCCTACAGCTACTGCGGCTCCTAATGAGGGCGAGCCTTCATCCTCTGCTCCTTCTTTGCCACCTGTCCCTTGGCAGGTGCAAGTTATTGAGGATGGCAGCTTTGTTCAAAGACCGATCACTCAAGTACCTTATAATGAATATCCACACATTGATCCTTCTTACACTTCGGTAATCATCATACTTTCACCTTTTGTCATATATAGTTTTCTCTCTCCTAACACTTTGAATCTTTCGACCTTTCAGGTGCCTGTATCATACACTGAGGAGTGGTTGGCATATAGTGCATCATTGACTAGAGAACTTCAAAGCATAAATCTTGATGCACATAATGCGAACATAGCTGCACAGGTAACTTTCTCTTTAATCTTTCAATTACTAATGATTTCATTCTTTACCAATCTCACCTAAGCTTCGGGTTTGCAGGCTTCGAGCCAGCCTTCACAGGAGCACCAAGGATCGAGAGGGGATCACGAGGCATCGGATTCACGGGGAACGAGGAAATCATCCCGGTGGAGATGATTTTGTACTATTAGGCCTATAGGAAGCCTACTTAGGGTTTTCTATGTAACTTTTTCTCTATGTATGCACTAAAAACCCTGACTGGCATGTAATTTTATCCTAATGAGAATAAAAATATGTTTCAATTGCTTTTTTGGTTCAATTTAAACCCGAAAATAGGTCAAAACTGACAAAAATTGAGCGAAAAGTCAAACCGGGCTCTCAAAAAAGTCAAAATTAGGCAAAAATTGGGATCAAGGATGGATGACCATCCCTCCATGGACAGTTGGCCATCCCTAGGGGACGGTTGGCCGTCCCTTGGGGGATGGTCATCGACCCTGGTTACCATTTTTTGACTATTTTGACTATTTTGACTTTTTTGAGTGTTTTACTTCGCTTCTAACTCGATTTCTTTGCCAAAAAGCTATAAAAACACACCTCTATGCTCACTTTCATCACACTAAACACAATGGAAGCTCTTAAGTTGATCATCAACCTATTCGTAGCAAGAATGCGGGCAGAAGACAAGAAGGTGTTAGCACGATTCGGCCTGACTCGTGGTTCTTTTTCTGTCATGTGAAGCTTGAAGACAAGCTTCTCAACTCTGTGATCCACTTCAGGGACTCTGATCTTCATGTATTCCGCTTCAACTGTGAAGAGGTATGTCCTTTATTTGAAGAGTTTTGTGCCTTGATGAATATCTCTGTTAATGGTCCCTTCATCTTTCCTACCATTCGTCAAGGTTATTTCCAAACCTTTTCTTCTCTCTTTGAACTCTCACCTAGGGAAACTTCTTCATATATCCATGAAAACTCCATTGATCTTCTCAAAATAACTTCATTTTTCTTGAGGGAAGGGGGAAAACCACTAGCTCTTCATAGGCCTACCCAGTACGCACTCGCCTTATGCATAGTGGGTTGTTTTCTTGTTTCGAATGGAACCATTTTTATACCCATTGAAATATGTGAACTCATTCTGCCATTATCGAAGTCTCACAACATTATCCCTCTGGTGCTAGCTGAAACTCTAAATGGGTTTGACTATTTCCACTCCAACTCTACTTCTTACATTAGGGGTAGCCCCATTCTTCTTCAGATGTGGTTGGTTGACAGACTCGGGTTGATCACTCCTCTTGATGGGCCCAAACATTTGTCATATAACTATTGTTTGCGTAAGCTTTTGTTTCTTGACCGTCGCTCGATTCAGGACATGATCATCTTCTTTTCTTCTCTGACTTGGAGAGATATTCAGTGGCATGTGGCTATATGGGATTGTGGTGAAGAGTATGTACTACACACTTCGGGATGTTGTCAAGTGAAGCTTATGGGCCTAAAGCATACATCATTTTACTGGGCTTCTCGTGTATTTCACCAGATGGGTCGTGCTCGAATCAATCTCCCTATCAAAGGGCATGTTCATGGGGTAGAGGTGGCTACTCCTTCTTTGGTATCTTGGGCTGTAAAGAAATAGGCTTTAGGCTTATGTTTGAGTCAGGTATGGGATTGCAATGGGCCTTTTAGGCTTAATGGGGAGTATAGGGCTTGGCTTAAGCAAGACTTGGGTTCAAAGGTGCAGGCTATGAAGGATAAGGTTCGAAGCCTCATTTTTTATTCTCGAGTTACAGCTCAGTCGGCAGGTTTGTCACTTCCACCAGATGCTTCACAAGTCAGGACAACTAAGAGAAATAGGGGAAACGAGAATGAAGCCCAAGCCCGCAGAGCGATAAGGACTTAGAGTAGATTAGGGATTTTTTTTATTATTTTTCTAAGTAATGTATGATTTGAAGAAAGTAGGAATTATGGATACATATGGCATGTAATAAATCTTTCAAAATGTTTTTACCCTTTATGGATGAATAAATATCAATTTTATTAAAATCTCAACAAATATCCCTTATTAATTACAAATGAACCAAACTCTTGATGTTTTTACAAGAAATAAACCGCACCCAAGGTAACTTTATGGGCTGCCTACGTATCCCCGTCCTTGATGCAATGCTTTGTCATTTTTCCTTAACTCTTGGTGATATTTGGGGTAGTTCATGAATCAAATTGAAGAAGTCCACTTCTTTTTCTTTTTTTTTTACTTGCTCTAATTTTTGCCTAAGTAGCCTTTTCAGGTTTTCTACTTAGCGAGCTTGTATTTTTTTTTATTATTTTTTTGAATATCTTAACTTTTGCCTAAGCAGCCCTTTCGGGTTTTCTACCTAGCGGGCTCTTTTTTTTATATATTTTTTTTATTTTTTTATTCTTATATGTGGTACTTCTTCAATTGATCCAAATTGGTAGGTTGAGAGAATTCATTCCCGTCAATGTTTGCAATCTTTACGGCTCCGCCTGACAGTATTTCTCTGATGATGTAAGGGCCTACCCATGTGGGTTTGAACTTTCCTCGTGGGTCATGGATTGGCGCTCGGATCTCCTTTAGTACTAGATCTCCTTTCTTCAAACCTCTGTGCTTCACTTTTTTTCCAAACGCCTTGGTTATTCTTCTTTGATACCCCTGAATATGGTAAAGCGCCCTCAATCGTGTTTCATCTATTAGAGCTAACTCTTCATACCGGTTCCTTACCCATTCTACCTCTGCCAGTTGACTCTCCATGGCGATTCTTAATGACGGGACTTCTAACTCTATAGGCAATACTGCTTCCATTCCATATACGAGTGAAAAAGGTGTAGTCCCGGTCGATGATTTAATGGAAGTACGATATCCCCACAGTGCTAGTGGTAATTTCTCATACCAGTCATTGTAAGTCTCGGTGGTCTTTTTCAAGATCGACTTGAGATTCTTATTTGCTGCTTCAACAGCCCCATTCGTCTGTGGTCTATAAGGAGATGAGCGATGATGCTTGATACTATACTTTTGTAAGAGCGCTTCGGTTTCTTTTCGGAAATGCTGTCCATTGTCAGAGATGAATTCGTGGGGCACTCCATATCGATAGATGATATTATTCTGTATGAATCTCGCTACTTACTTGGCATTCAATGTCATGTAGGATGCAGCTTCTACCCATTTGGTGAAATAATCTATGGCAACCAGGATGTACTCGTGTCCGTTTGATGCTGCAGGGGTTACCTTGCCAATGATGTCAATGCCCCATGTTGCAAATGGCCATAGCGAAGACATGGTAGTGAGTGGCATCGAGGGTTGATGTTTTCCACTTGCAAACACTTGACATTTATGACACTTCTTGACATGTAGATGGCAATCCCTTTCCATGGTTGACCAATAATACCCTAGTCTCATGATCTTTTTAGCTAGCATGTATCCATTCATATGCGGAGCCCCAGCCCCTTCATGTACTTCCAATACTATCCTTTCAGCTTCTTGTTCATTGACGCACAACAGATGCACTCCGTCGTGTGATCTCCGGTACAACTTCCCCCCTCACAGAATATACTGACTGGCTAACCTCCTTATGGTCTTTCTGTCTACGGATGACGCCTCTTTCGGATATTCTCTTTTTTCTACAAACTGTTGGATGTCATAGTACCACGGCTTTCCATCATTCGGCTCTCCTTTTTGTATAACACAACAGTAGGCCGGCTCTTCTCGGGACTCAATAATGAGAGGAGTTACACCTTCATCTTTAGGGATATCTACCATGGATGCTAGAGTGGCTAAGGCATCCGCAAACTTATTCTTTAATCTGGACAGATAAAAGAAGACAATTCGATGGAATTCTTTCACCAAAGTCTCTAAGTACTCATGGTAGGGTAACAACTTTTTATCTCGACTCTTCTATTCTCCTCTAGTCTAACATATGATCAAGGCGGAATCCCCATATACTTATAATTCTTTCACACCCAACTCCAAGGCAGCTTCCAATGCTAGGATACAGGCTTCATATTCAGCTATATTATTAGTGGCATCGAAGGATAACCTGACAAATAATGGTATCAAGTTATTCTCCGGTGTGACTAACAACACGCCTATTCCACATCCTCTCTTATTATAAGCCCCATCGAAGAAAACTTTTCAAGGCTCTTTACTTACTTCTAGAATCTCTTCGTCGGGAAAATGGTATTCAGACGGCCTTTCTACTAACGATGGATGTTCTGCTAGAAACCCTACCACCGCTCTCCCTTTTACTGATTTCTGCACCACATATTGAATGTCGAACTCTGATAATAGCAATAACCAACGGGCTGTCCTATAGGATAACACTGACTTCTCCAACAAGTACTTCAAGGGATCCATGTGACTAATGAGTTGCACTTGAAAAGACAACATGTAATGGCGGAGCTTTTGGGTCACCCACACCAACGCCATGCATGTCTTCTCTAATGCGTCATATTTAACCTCATAGTCAGTCATCTTCTTACTCAAATAGTACACCGCATTCTCCTTTCGAGATTCTGGTAGATACTGAGCTAACATAGCTCCTATCGCAATTTCAGTGAGTACTAAATAAAGTAGCAAAGGCTCACCTTGCCACGGGGGAACTAATATTGGTGGGTTGCTCAAATACCTCTTAATGGTTTCAAAGGCTTCTTGGCACGCGTCATTCCACTTCGTGGGCACATCCTTCTTAAGAAGCTTAAAGATAGGCTCACAAATCATAGTCAGCTGTGCTATAAATCGACTGATAAACTAAACTTTGCCTAAGAATCCTCGAATCTCTTTTTCTGTCTTTGGCGGCTGCATCTCCGTGATGACTTTAATCTTTCCCGGGTCGACCTCTATTCCTTTCTGAGTGATCATAAATCCCAGCAACTTCCCCGCAGTTACTCCAAAGGCGCACTTTTGAGGATTCAATCTCAGGTTATATTGCTTAATTCTTTGAAGGAACTTACTTAGAGCTTCAAAATGGTCTATTCGATCCTTAGACTTCACGATCATATCATCCACATACACCTCTACTTCCTTATGGATCATATCATGTAATAAGGTGGTTGCCATTCTCTGATAGGTAGAACCAGCGTTCTTTAGGCAAAAGGGCATAACTCGATAACAGAAGGTCCCCCATTGAGTGATGAATGAGGTTTTCTCTATATCTAGAGGGGCCATCTTTATCTGATTATAACCCGAGAACCCGTCCATAAAGGATAATAGTGCATGACCAGCGATACTATCTACCAGGATATCTATGGGTGGCAACGAAAAATCATCTTTAGGGCATGCCTTGTTCAAATTCCGGAAGTCTACGCACATTCTAACCTTCCCATCCTTCTTAGGTACCGGCACAATGTTAGCTAACCACTCGGGGTACTCTACTACTTGGAGAAATCCAGCGTTCATTTGCTTCACTACTTCATCCTTGATTTTTAGTGCCCACTCTGGCTTCATTCTTCTCAACTTCTGCTTAACCGGCTTAACCCCCGGATTAGTAGGGATAAAGTGTTGTACTATGTCGGTGTCAATCCCTGGCATATCTTTGTACGACCATGCAAATACTTCTATGTTTTCTCTCAACAATCCTATCAATTTTTCTTGTTCTTGTGGTGACAGAGTTGCCCCAATGTTAATTATTTTAGGCGATTCATCGGATCCTAAATTAACTGATATTAATTCATCCACATTAGGTTGAGCATGTTCCACTTCCCTTCGTTGTTCAAACTCAGGGGGAACATCCTCTCTAGGATCTATATTCATGCCATATACACCCATAGAAGATAGAAGGGATAAGCTGCAAATGCAAAGGATGAAGAAAAATGAATACTTTATTAATCGTGAAAAAAGAAGAATAACACAAACTAAACTATCATTCGCCTCCTAACAGAAGAGGGATGATTTTATTGAAAAAGGAAAAAATGAAAGTCATATTCTACAATCCTATGGAAAGAAAGCATAGAAACCCTACAAGCTATCATCTGATGGTAGTGAATCTTCCGTGACTGAGTCTTCAACTCGAGGCTCATACTCAAGGCTCCAGTTGGTCAATGGACTGATGGTATCTTTAATGAGGTGGATAGGATCGGGTTCATGAACATGCTCTTCGATGCAGGCGATCTCTTTGAACATAGCCCCTATGGCAATTTCATCGATATGGTCGACCCAATCAAACTCTGTACGCTCTTTGGCTGTGATGGTAGTTGGAGAGAGAGGTAATGGTGTGTTGAAGAAGATTTCAAACACAGGAACTCTAGCTTTCTGATATTCAAGGTAAATAGGCTCGGGGAACCCACAATAAGGGAAATCATCCCCTTTTTTGACAAAAGCTCCATTCAAAGTGGGCCGGTAAGGTTTCAGAATGAGGTTAGGGACTCGTCCCTCTTCTTTAGCCAACTGTCTTTCTTTTTTTTTCTGTGCCATCTCTTTTCTGTCAACTTTGGTACTTTGATAACCCAACCCGAATGGATAAATTGCTAAAGGATATTCGATAGAACTAGGCATGCCTTGATGACGACGACCTAAGCCCATTCCTGGAAAGAAGCCCATATTTGAAGACGACCTAAGCCCATTCCTGGAAAGAAGCCCATATTTTTCATAATCTGACCCACTTGCATATTCCTATATGGACTGCAGTCTAGCACCATTTTCTCTTTACATCCTGGTTCAACCTCTACACATTGTATGTATTCAAAGCCTGTCAATGGTACTTCTTCGATCTCTGGCTTGATCTCACAGATAGGTACACGGGTAGGAGTTATCTCAGAATCTCCCTTCAATGTCACCACTGAGCCTTTGTAGGGGAACTTAACCTTTTGATGGAGGGAAGAAGGCACAGCCCCAATTGGATGGATCCAAGGCCTACCAAGTAGAAGATTGAAACAAGCAGGCACGTCTAGTACTTGAAAATCGACTTGGAACTCTACAGGCCCAATAGCTAGAGATAAAGTGACCAGGCCAACTACTTCTCTTCGAGTGTTGTTGTATGCTCTCACAGTTTGCCCTGACGGTTTGAATTCTAACGGTTCGATGCCCAAGGAAGTGGCGGTGCTGAGAGCACATACGTTCAAGGCTGACCCATTACCTATCAACACTATAGGAATTCTCTTGCCCATAGTATCCACCGTGACATACAAAGCTTGCAAACGATGAGGTCCTTTTTTCGGAAGGTCTGACTCTGTAAAGGATATTGACTGCCCATGCTAAACTGGACAGACCAGACTGACTACCCTCGGGTGAAGTATCGATGGGAATCTGAACTTGATTGAGTAGCCTGATGATTGCATCATATATTTATATATTTCTCATGCATTATTCCCACCATTTTGTGCACACTTGAGCCAATTTTACTTGTAAAAAGTTGCTTTTTATGTTTTGCCTTGTTTTTGTGCCTTGCAGGTTGAATGTGCTAAATGGATGCCTTTTGCATACAAAGTGAGAGCTTCGAGTCAAGCCTTGGAAGTCTTCAAAGGTCATGGGACTTATAGAACATACTTCTAAGTGTGTCTTGATGCCACATATCAAATTTCAAAGCTAAATGCCAAGTGGTTTGGGAGAAATGGGAAAATGAAGTACCAAAAAGCGACCAATCTGGACATTTTGGAAAAACTATTTTTCTCTAGATTGAATTAGACAATGAGACCACCATAGTTGGAAAGAAGACTTCTCAAGTTTCGCGTGCATATAAAGAACGTCCAAATCCGACTCCGGATGAGAAAGTTACAAGCATTTAAAGTTGGAGCACATTTTTAGGCTATCTGGCAAGTTTTACAAGGGAGTACCGGTACTGGATTAAGTGGTACCGGTACCACTTCACCAGAAGGTTTAGTACCGGTACCACTTTTAAGTAGTACCGATACCACTTTTAAGTAGTACCGGTCTTAGGTTGTTTTTCTGCAGATTTTGGCTTGGAAATTGCATATTTCTCTTGGGTATTCATGTCTTTTCACCACCAATTCGAGGCAAACCCATTTGTGGGTATTTATATCATGTTTTGCAGCTGAAATCCTCTCTTTTACTCTCTTCTCTTGCTCTTAGTTAGTCTCTTAGGTTAGTTTAGGTTTTTCTCTTAGTTTTAGGAGTAGATTAGTTTTACTTTTAGTTTTCCTTCAAGTTTATGTAATGTATCTTAGTTCTTAGCTTGTAAAACTTTGTATTCCATCTTCAATCAATAGAATAGCATTTATTTCAATGTTTCTTGCATTTCTTGTTCATTTTTGTGCATTTGTCATCTTCCATGGCTAGCTAAACATCAAGAAGGTGAATTCTATGGTGGATTTCCTCTCCAAACCCTAGGTAAACGGTATTTTCTCATTTCTTGAACCTTTAATGTTTATGGAATGATGTTTGATCCTCTCTTATCTTGTGAACACTTGTGGTGTCAAATTCATGATCATTATATGACTTGTTATGTTTGGTTATTGAGCACATATGCATGCCACTGTAGACATCCATTTTTGACCATGAGTATGGTCATGAATGGTTGCCTATGATTAGAGGTGAAATAGGGTGTCAAAACCCTAAGTTGCCAGTTTTACCCTTTGTGGGTAATTAGGTAGAGGTCATTATCACATGTAAGTTTTTAGGTCAGATTGAGTTGGTTCTTTTTTGCATTAGGTTTTTAGAGAGTCTAGGAACATCCCTACAAAATTTCATGACATTCTGAGCCAGGCTTGATAGAAAATAAGGCTTTTTGTGACTGAAGGGCAGTTTTGTCCTTTGAATCACAAAAGCCCTGAATGACTGTCGATCTTATCTCGAATGATCTAAAGGCTTTGGCATAGATATTTAAAGTGTGTTTTGTAGCTAAGTTGATCAGTGGCAAGGTCAGTTGAGCCTTCTGGCTCATGATTGCCTCTTGAAGCTCGAAAGGCCCTTTCAAAGCCCAGATTAGGGTTTCAACCGAAAGCGACCGGGATTCGATATTTTTATCAAACCAAAGCCTTCAAAGGCTTCAAAACACTTTCCTAAAACATTTTAAAACTTGTTTCAAGAAGAAGAAATGATTTCGAAAGCAATCGGTTAGCAAATTTCAAAACCCTAATTTGGGCCCGGCAGGCTCTAAACAGCTAATCGGTCGACTGTTTCCTAAACCTTTGACCTTGGTCAATGCATTTTCACTTCAAACACTTCTTAAAACATGGAGAATCGAATCACGATCGTTTCGACGCTTGAATCGTCAAATTTGGACTTAAAACGGGCCCAACGAGCCTGCACGTAGTGTAGAATAATGAAATCCACTCTATCCCACATCGGAAAAT
>JAESVK010065944.1:112341-123175 GCA_017140935.1 Hamamelis virginiana
ATATATATATATATATATATATATATATATATATATATATATATATAAATTTACTTATTTCCAACAAGGTTTACTTATTTCTAATTTTAATATATAGGTAATTTATATAAACATGTATATTTACTTATTTCTAGTTTATATGAACATGTAAATTTAACTATTGCAGAACATAAGCAAAAAAATAATAATTTTAAATTGAAATGGGTAGATTCGATAGCAAGATCTCCAAAAACATGTAAAATTACCTAACTGCCAAATAAGTAATTTTACTATTCTTTCTAGAATATATATATATACTTATTTCCAACAAAGTTTACTTATTTCTAAATTTTATATATAGGTAAATTTATATAAACATGTAAATTTAACTACTACAGAATATAAGCAAAAAATAATAATTTGGCATAATACCTTGGTTCCCATCCTTTGCAACTGCTGACAGCAATTGACCTTTGTATTTTTCTTTCAAAAAAGCCCCATCTAGGAACAACATTGGGCGACAATAATTAAATTCATATATTGATGCGAAAAAAGAAAAAAAAAAGTCTATTAAATCGCATCTCGCCTTCCACAACATCGAGGTCAAAGAAACTTCCAGGATTTTTTCGTAATGCCTCATCAACAAACCAACGAAGATCGTCGAAAGATTTGGAATCATCGCCAAAAAGCTCATTCTTAGTTTTATCCAAAGCCTTCCAAGCTATACGATAGCTAATTTCAACACCATAATCGGACTTCATGTATTTTATCACTGTAGTAGCACGAGTGCTTGCATCCACACGAACTTTATCAATTATGCACTTACGCACCAAGTCCGAACTGACGCGTTTGTTTTTCCATGTTTGTATGTAAGACCCACAAGTATGAACTTGTCTAGCTTTTTTATATAATATTTTTGTCCGCAACATTAACAGAACAATGCACCCGTCATTTACAGCCTCTAGACTCACGGAATGAGCACTTAGCAGACACCCTACCACCTTCATTCTTCACATAATCAAAATCAAATCCTACCTTAATTGCATACTTACACAAAATCTCACGGAATTCATCTGCACCACCTTCAAAACATTGTCCGATTCGTGATATACCATAAGCGCACTCATCAAATAGTAACGGCTTCTTTTTTATGGGGGCAGTAGCTTGACAACAAATCAAATTCGCAATCTACCTCTGAATTATCTGAAAATTAAAAATTATTATAGTCTCCTGCATTATCATCTTCGCGCGTGCCATTACCTCTATCCTCACTTACAACTACAACATCCACAGTACTCCTAATGCCAACATGAGACACAATCATCAACATACTGTTAAAGTCATTGTCGTCTTTTAAAATGCATTGTAAGTGGCCTGGTATTGAGTACGAAAATCTTGGTGAGTGAAAGTTCATGATGTCCCACTTCTTGCAAACAGTGATCATAAAGTCTTCATAACCACTGATGTTGCCTGACCTAATGACCGTTGTCTTCTCGCCATACTTGCACAAAAAGAGTACCCCGTCCGCCATTAACGACTGCAAACATGAAGAAATAAGAGGTTTCTTCATTATGTAAGGAGATAAATATACCTTACAAAAAAAGATGGACATGTATGCCTAAGATGCATAGAGTTGCATTTAAATTTGCAGCAAGTAAAATTTAAAGAAACAAATATACCTTAATTAGGAAAAATTAAAGATATCAGAGCATCCTTCATTATGTAAGAAGATAAAAACACCTTAAAGTTGCATTAAATATCAATAAATACAGCAACATGTAAATTTCATTGTAAATAGGTAATTTTACTTATTTCTAGTTTATATATGTAGGTAAATTTACTTAATTCCAAATAAGATTATTCATTTCAACATGTGGATATTAGGTAAATTTACTTGTTTGTTTAAAGACATACAAATTCATATTTGCAACTTGTGGATATTAGGTAAATTTACTTGTTTGTTTAAGGACATACAAATTCATATTTGCAACGTGTGGATCTACTATCAAAAAGTCAAAAAATGAGAATGAAAATGAAAACTAAAACTTATTTCAAAAAAAGTATAAAAAAAATGAAGAAAAATATAGGGAAATCATACCTTGTGAAATAGAAAAGTTAAACAAAATAAAGGGAAATAATATCTTGTGAAAGAAAAAAGTGAAACGAAACAACCCCAAATAGTCCACAATGACTCAATTAGTTCACAAAGCCAGTACCTAAAAAGACCTTTGAGTAAGTCAGATTCTTCAAATCTATCATACAAATTCATATTTGCAACGTGTGAATATTAATTAGGTAAATTTACTTATTTCCAAATAAGCTTATTTATTTCAATTTATATGAATAAGTAAATTTACTTGTTTGTTTAAAGACATACAAATTCATATTTGCAACGTGTGGATGTACTATCAAAAAGTCAAAAAATGAGAATGAAAATGAGAACTAAAACTTATTTAAAAAAAAGTATAAAAAATGAAGGGAAATCATACCTTGTGAAAAAGAAAAGTTAAACAAAATAGAGGGAAATCATATCTTGTGAAAGAAAAAAGTGAAACGAAACAACCCCAAATAGTCCACAATGACTCAATTAGTTCACAAAGTTAGCCAGTACCTAAAAGATCTTTGAGTAAGTCGGATTCTTCAAATTTATCATAAAAGACTCATTTAGAGGCGGCCAGGAGATGGCTTAAAACCCTATGTAGCTTTGATCAGCACCGAAATTTACAATGTAGTAGAATGGGGTAGTAGTTGACGATCTATCAATATGTGGTAGAAAAATGGTGTAGTTGCGGATGATATGTCAATAACTCAATATGGGGTAGATGAATGGGGTAGGGTAGTAGTGGATGAAGTATCAAAATGGGGTAGACAAATGGTGTAGTGCCAGATGATGTATGAATATGGGATAAACGAATGGGGTAGGGTAGTAGTGGACGAAGTATCAAAATGTGGTAGACAAAATGGGGTAGTGCCTGATGATGTATGAATATGGGGTAGACAAATGGGGGTAGTGGTGGGCCATGTTAGCAAAATTTGAATTGAAATCGGATATATCACAACTAAAAATAAGAAATTGAATTGAAGTAAATCTCAGAAACTTACTATAATATCAGCAAAAAAGTTATACAATTTAAAAGGTAATAAAACTCTCCATATAATAGTAAAAAGGGTAAATCTGTCATTAAATAATTAAAGTTGGCTTTAGAAAATCCTGGAGGGGGTTATGGGTAAATATTGTAGTGTTCTGGGCCTATTGGAATGAAATTCAATATCTAAGGGGGTTTGGATAATTTTTCCAAATAAAAAAACGAGTACAACGTGAAAAACAAACACCACGACCATCTTCAAGAATAATATTCCAAAGTTGCCAAACAGGGAACTTATTTTTCCAATTACAATACGTTAAATCCTAATTATATTCAATTTAGGCACACAATATGTGGGTTATGTAAGATTGTTCTTAAATATACACAAAACTAATTTTATGAAAGTTTCCCAATTCAACTAAGACTCCATTCGGAATAACTATGTTTACAATATTTTTTTTTTTGTGTTTAAAATTTCACTTCATTTAAAGAGATGAGCGATTATCATTTTTAGACGATTTGAGGATTGATAAAATGGTCAGTAAAATTAGGCTTCTTAACTTTTGCCACGATCATTTCCAATACACAACATTTAATATGTGATTATATGATTTGGACATAATTTTTTTAAAAAATATATATATATATGAAGAGAGAATTTTTTTAAAATAATTTAATGTAAACTTAATTCAAATAGAGAGTCTAAGCTTTCATGTTATATATTTTGGGCAGTCTAGTTACGAGTCTATTGAAGCTAACAAAGCAAAAACAAATAGATTTTCAGTAATTTGCACTTAATTATTGTAAAACCAAATTTGGAATATGCATATCACATGAATATTAATATATCATTTCTTACATGAAGGTGGAATATGCATCACATAGAGTGAATTTCATATATCCATATGACTATACATTAGAGAAGTGATAAACTGTTGACAGTATGGGTAGTATTTTCGATTATTTGATATTATTTTACATGAATTGAGAAATACAATTCTTTCAATTGATTTTTTATGACTTATTTTTCTCATTTAATGTAGTAGCTGTTAGGGCATTATAGTAGACTATCTTTAAAAAAGCACACTTTGATGAATATTTCTAACACACAACTCCATATCACCTATCTAATCAGACTACATTAAGACAATAAATTAATAAATTAATAATATGATATGTCATGTCAATTATTATATATTTTTAAAAAATTAATGAATGAGATGAATTTCACAATTCATATAAATGAAGCGAAGGAATACTTTTGAGTCAAAAAGTAAAATGTTAGGAAAGTCCATTTAAACTTCATAAGAACCTAATCTTTTTGTCATATGCAATAAGGTACAAATTGAAACTCGTCAGGAACCTACTCTTTTTGTCGTATGTAATCTACTCTTTTTGTCATTGTAGACATCCATTTTTGACCATGATTATGGTCATGAATGGTTGCCTGTGATTAAAGGTGAAATAGGGTGTCAAAACCCTAAGTTCCCAGTTTTATCCTTTGTAGGTAATTAGGTAGAGCTCATTATCGCATGTAGGTTTTTAGGTTAGATTGAGTCGGTTCTTTTTGAATTAGGTTTTTAGAAGGTCTAGGAACATCCCTGCAAAATTTCATGGCATTCTGAGCCAGGCTTGATAGAAAATAAGACCTTTTGTGACTGAAGGGCAGTTTTGTCCTATCACAAAAGCCCTGAATGACTGTCGATCTTGTCTCGAATGGTCTCAAGACTTAGGCATAGATATGTAAAGTGTGTTTGGTAGCTAAGTTGATCAATGGCAAGATCTGTGGAGCCTTCTGGCTCATATTTGGCTCTAAAGGCTCGAAAGGCCCTTTCAAAGCCCAGATTAAAGTTTCGACCGGAAGCGACCGGGATTCGATATTTTTACTAAAAAAAAGCCTTCAAAGGCTTCAAAACACTTTCCTAAAACATTTGAAAACTTGTTTCGAGAAGAAGAAATGATTTCAAAAGCAATCGGTTAGCAGATTTCAAAACCCCAATTTGGGCCAGGCAGGCCCTAAACAGCTAATCGGTCGACTTTTCCCTAAACCTTTGACCTCGATCAATGCATTTTCACTTTAAACACTTCTTAAAACATGGAAAATCGAATCACGATCATTTCGGCGCTTGAATAGTCAAATTTGGACTTAAAACGGGCCCGAAAAGCCGAAAAAAGCCGAAATCGGGACGAAACGGGCTGAGATAGGCCCACATAGGGCAATTTTGGGGATGGAGGATCGATGACTGTCCACCTAGGGACGGCCAACCGTCCTAGAGTGGATGGTCGTCTATTCTTCTAGCCAATAACTGCCAATTTTGAGTATCTTTTCTGCCTGGGACTCTTCCAAGCCCTGCCATATGTCCAGTTCGGCCATGGGGACTTGTGGATGAGTATGAACACCTTGGAAGGCTGGTTTTGAGCCCTTGGATCACTTCTAAGAGATTCAAACTCAGCCATTGATCAAACTCAGGCCTCCCTACAAATAGAGGGCCCTGAAATCAGTTTCAACAGACAGAAAATAAGTTTTAGAGAGCTAGCTTGGAGAGTAGAGGCTTGAGCAATTGCACAAGCTTCCCCCATAGCACTCTAGCTTAAGTTTTAAAGTCCTTGAGGTCCTTGGAGTCCTTGGAGCTTGAGGAGAAGGCTTGGAGAAAGTGGGAAGGTGGCAAAGGAAAAGGTTAGTAAGTTATGTAGTTTTCTTGCATTATTGTTGTTGTTGTTGTTGTTTTTCTTCTTCTTTAATCATGTTAGGTTAGGAGAGTAGAGGCTTGAGCAATTGCACAAGCTTCCCCCATAGCACTCTAGCTTAATTTTTAAAGTCCTTGAGGTCCTTGGAGTCCATGGAGCTTGAGGAGAAGGCTTGGAGAAAGTGGAAAGGAGGCAAAGGAAAATGTTAGTAAGTTATGTAGTTTTCTTGCATTATTGTTGTTGTTGTTGTTGTTTTTCTTCTTCTTTAATCATGTTAGGTTAGTTTTTATTTCCTTAAGTATGCATATGATTTAGTTCATTGTTAGTATGCATAGGATTTAGTTCAAGGTTAGTATGCATGATAGGTTTATTTATTAGTTTAATAATACATGGAATATGTGCATATTTCTTCTCTTCTATTATCATACCATATTAGGATTGAATATTTAGGATTAGGTGTTCATATTTAGAATCTCTTTTAGTATTCATGATAGGGTTTTCAATGTGTAGGAATGCATGTTTAATTCCTTTATATTAGGTTGTTAATTTATTTAAGTTTAGTATTAGTATTATTCTCATCATAGTTTATTTTTTATCACTTGGAGTGTTTGGTTGATATATAAAATGTGTTCGAGGGAGCATGCAAAGGTGAGTCCCTTCCCTTGTGATTAAATGCTATGTTTTGATGATAGTTTTAGTATGCATACTAGGTTGCATTTAGTGCATTTTTTTTTATCATTTTTATTCATTATTTTAGGGTTTTAAGTACACTTTTTGATTGCTTTTAAATCTGTCCATGGGTTTGAAGTGACCTAAAAGTGCATTAAAACTCATTTTTTTTAGGCTTAAATCAACTTAGAAACATGCCTAGGTTCTCATAGATAACTTAGATTGCATTTAGGACATTTTCATGCATTGATCACTTTCTTTTGTTGTATTTTTATTCATTTTCCAGAATTTTCCAGCATGCATTATTTTGATATTTAAGATTATTTAGATGACTTTAGGATGTAGTTAGGGACTTCTAGGTTAGGGAAGCCACTTGGCTTCACCTAGGACTCCCCTTTGTTGTAAAAACTACATCTAAAGAGGAGTTTTAGCTTATTTAAGAGTATATTTTTGAGAGTTTTTAAATGAAAATTAAAGAAGTTGTTTTAGGATGAAACTCCCATTTTGAAAGATGAAGTATTTTAAACAAACACGAACTCTCGAAGATAGAGTCTTAGATAAGGTAGAATGCCTTCAAGGATATAGTTCATTACAATAGGAGAGTCCTAGGGTAATCGAACTACGTGGACTTTGATCTTTGTCAAGCAATTGATAAGGTACGTAGGCAGTCAATAGGGCGCAAGTCCAATCTTAGGTTGACTTCTAGTCTCCCAAGATCCTTAGGTTTCTTGTATACTTTTTTGTACTATATATTATTATTATTATATATTATTATTCATATTTTGTGGTTGATTAGCTATGATAGGATTGTTTTGAAGAGATTTTGATAAAGCCCAAACTTAATTAGGAGACCTTTAATTAGGGCGAGGTGGGTGCCTACAAGGAGTTCCTTGGAACCTTCCCACTTCGTAACCTAGCCTCCGAATCCAACTTTGATTCAAAGACCTTGCTTTTCCTAAAAATATGGAGTCAATGTTTTATTGAAAATAAAACTTTTTTTGTGGTTTCCTTGTTCCCTAAAAATAAGGTGGCAACTCCCAGTTTTTTACAAACTTTTATCTTTTTCAAAACCCAATCTCGAGTGGATAATAGAGAAGGATAAATGTTGATAATAGAGAAGGATAAATCGAGACGGATAAACATCATCCACAATCCGCTCAAAATAAACACCCCCATGAAAGGTTCTGTGAAAAACCACAGACATGGATTCGCAGCGGAATATGTAAAACAAAACTTTTTCGGTTTATAAAATAAATCCATGTACACAAAACCTCCAAGAACGATTCAAGCATCGGATCATATATATAAATAAACACAATTAATCAAAGCATATAAATCTTACTTGATTGTGTTCTTCGGTGTAGAGATCCTTCGAGTTTCAAACGGATGAAACCTCCAAAGCGTATCCACACGAGAGCAAGACTCCTCAAGCTTTCTAGCCTTTCACAACTCTTGTGAGCAAGCTAGCATGGGGAGGGAAAGGGAGAGGCAATTTTCGGCTACTAGGTTATGCTTTTTCCTAGAGTGTGTGAAACACTCATATAAATAGACTTTCTCCTCTTTTGGGGTTGTTTGGTTACTAGTGCTAGGATGACCAAACATCCTTGAATAGAGTAATCCTATTCTCGGTTAGTTTTGACTTTTAATCAATTAACCTTTAATTATTAAAGTCAAACAAACTCCATGATAGGATTCCCCTCCTACAAGCTTAAGGAACTCACTTACTCTCTATTGTGTGTGACCCTTTGGGTTCACCCTAACCTAGCAGTGACAGGGACATCTCTATGTCTCCCAAAATAGAAACTTTCTATTTTAAGGTTCAATTGGAACGATTCCAATTTTGCCCTCATTGATAACACTTTATCAATAGGCTTTCACTGGTCATGAGTGACATCTAGCAACATATCATGACATACCCTATGTTTAGGTGAATATCAGAACTATGTGAACCCTTCATGTTATTTAATCCTTCATCCCCTAATGTCACAGTTAAGATAATAGGTATGGTTTTAGTCAAACCCTATCTTAACCACTTGATATCTGTTCCACAAAATATAATCTCAATAAGGTAATCGCAGTGAAACACTTTTCATTGTTTACCTATCACTCTGGCCAGAGGTTCCCTTTGAGAATTATCTTTGTGAACTTATCCTGACATTCTCTCTCATATAACTGAGAGTGATGATCCCTTATTGCACACTCATCCATCTTCATGCATAACTCATTAGAGCCAATAAGCAGCGATTACAACCTTATGGATAAGGCTGTACGAGATACTATCAAACTCTAGCAACCTATGCACAAGACAGCTATGGTGTCTCAGGTCTAAGGACTACCAAATTAATGGACATAACATTAGAATATTCCTTTGACAGAACTACCATAGGAATACTCTTTTGCAGATCATGTTCAGTGTACATATTCTCTAATATGCACCCACAGATTAACCTAAGTGTCACTACACTGATAGGAAAGACTACCTATCCTCCATATGAGTTGGTTTAAATCTGTGCTACTCTTCATACGGTTAATTAAATATCCACTTTAATAAACCTTTGAGTAGGAACTCTTTTAGAATAGATGTATATGAGAAATATCAGTCTCTCTATCTCAACACCTTGAGATGCATATTTCTCTTATCATTTATTCATGGACCTTATCATATACGTTAGAACATATTAGATAAGTTATACCTTCCATATATAGATAATATGAAACTTAATATACCCTTTAGGATTGGTTTTAGGGCATACTTCTAACAATCTCCCACTTGCACTAAAGCCAATCACCATAGTATCGTATAGTAGTCTTCGTAAGACAAGGCTTTTTAACACACACTGGTGTTAAGGCAAAGTAGATTTATGCAAAACCCTTTTTGCATATTATTATTTTCAATAATAGTATTAAAACTAAAATTCGCTGCCAACTCTGATGTCCTAGTAAATGAGACCTATGCTTTCAAAAGAAAACAATGTGTACTAGACATTCGATTAGGCAATTTATAAATGGCTAACCATATAATTTCTTTATATACAAGTATCTCATTCTTAAACTCTTTTTAAGAACATACTTGTTTCTATTCTGAATCACTATTCTGAATCTATCATCAATATCTGCTAACAACTGTTTGCAGCATTTTGTGATATTAATGTGAGTACATACTTTATAATTATATGAGTTTGATATTTCTCAAATATTCTGCTCATATAATAATCTTTTCAAAAACCATTTTTGAAGAGATTTGAATTCCTATAACGATTATGGAATTCTTAATACTACTTTAGTATTTAAAGTGTGTGCTTATAAAGAAAATTATTTGATGACTTTCCTGCTCCCACTAGTCCTTTTAAAAAACAAGGTAATTTATGTATTAAACCCTTTAATTACATAAAATTTCCTTTATGTTTTATAAAGGTATAGTTTTTCAACTAATGTGGAAATCATGTTTTCTAATAACTCTTTATTTAAGAAAACTCGCCTTTTAAAGTTTATTTGAAATATCCCATATTAACAAATAATCTTTAAACTTTATCGTTTGACATTTTTAAGGTATTATAGTGATATGAGATTCATGCAAATATTCTTAATATTTACCTTTCAGTTTTACTTCATATTAATCATTTGAACGTTTCAAATATCTATTACACATGAAGTATAAGCAAACTAAAAGTTAGGGTTTATACATCTCATGTATTATCCCTTTAATCTCCATACTCACTATAACATTCATTTATTCATAATATTTATAAAGAATTAAGAACTTCAAGACAATTGCCAGATAATATCCAAAATATCTAATATTAAAGACAAACTGTTTCAAAACAACCATTATTTAAAACTTAAATAAAACTTCAAAAGAAGTAATTATTACAACCGACAATTAATAAAAGAGTTCTTAAATTCTTAAATAAATAAATCAAGTATCAAGCTTCAATGTCAAAGGCATCAACACTTTGATCCTTTCCAAACAGTGCCAGCTTGATGTTCACTCGATCTTCTGCTTCCCTTTGTCTCCTACATACAATCGCATTGTACAATAAAACACAATTAGGTATCGTATACCATAAGCAGAATACTAATTCGTAATTAGTAAATGAATAAATAACAAGACGTACCACTAGAAGAACCATTCTTCAAAGAGGCGAGGTACTCCTTGCAATTCCTCCTCCAATGACCTGTTTTGCCGCAGTGGAAACACTTTCCCTTTGTGTCCTTTGAATCCTTCTTCTTCACACCTCCTTTTGGTTTAAGATTGAACTTCTTCTTCTTCTTATCCTTGCCCTTGGGCTTGGATTTAGAAGTCGAGGCCCCATCAACAACCAAAGCACTTCCTTTGGAGTCCTTTTTCAAGGTCTCCTCAGCAGTTGACAACATGTTCATCAAGTCAGTCAAAGAGACTTTATCATTCACAT
>JAESVK010065952.1:0-12306 GCA_017140935.1 Hamamelis virginiana
ATATTTGTTTGAGTATAACCATGATATCTACAAAAATAAGTAACAAATTAATATATTTTATTAAACCATAATAACTTGGTTTTTAGTTTTATGGTGTCTCCCACTATTTTATCAAATCCCATACACCCTCTATAGGATTCGAGAATTCAAAATTTGAATTCTTAATGGGGATTGGGGTCCCATTTGAACTAGTGAACCTCACATGATAGTTTCTTGGATCACTAATCCAAAGGGGTGGATAACTCTTTATCCAATGCTTCACTAAGCAAGTTCCAACCTTCCTTTAGCCTCTAAATTACAGTAACCTCACATAATAGTTTCTTGGTTAGTGTACTTTAGTTAAATCACACCTACCATTCACATGAGTATGGTCAATTGAATGTGGCATCCCTCACATAATAGTTTCTTAGTAAGCCCCATTATCGCACCTCATGATATCCAATATGTAATAAGCTGGTTTGAACCTTCATAATGAATGTGTTCCCACATATCTACAGCCAAACACATCCACCATAAAGATTCACCTATCTTGTAATGGTAGGAGGCTAGGATAAAGCACTCATATGCCTCTTCCTTACAATTTTAATTTTGAAATTGAGGGGTTTTTAGGTCTCATCAGATTATCAACATACATCACATGCATTTATATATCACATATATATTATTAACCATTCTTTACTATTAGTACTTTAATGATACTCCCACTATCCATAAAGGAAAGGGACACTATCATCAAAGACATATAATAATATGGTTAACGGGCCCCTAAAGCATACATCTAACATATATATGGGCCTAATGGAAAGATTATGGACTTTTTAGGTTGGGCCCAACTAGAGCCAATAGTTGAGCCCTAGGTCTTATGTGGGTTATGTGATCGCAATTTTAACCTGTAACTATTACATAAAAGAAAAGATCTTCTCAAGGTCTTCTCTTTGTCCTCCCACTGCTCCATGCATCCTCGGGTCCACCATGTACCGTCTTGATATTTGATGTACAATTACATAAATGAAGAAAAGGTATAAAGGAATAGGGGATACATAACAAAGGAGGGAAATAGGCATGCAAGCCCATAATTAAAATTACATCACAAATAATTTAAACTACTTTAAATTACAACCCATAAAACATCACATCACATGCGGCCAATCACATCCATATTAATTGGTCTCTAAGTCCATAACTTTCCATATTTTAATTTAAACAATCACATTGCATAAATTAAAGCAGTAAAGGAACAAGTAATAAATGGCAATGGCATATATTAAAACATGTTTTTTTTTTTTTATCTATTTTTCATCCCATGAAAATAGATATCAATTTTAATCGAATTAAAATTAAGTAACTCCTTACTTTAGTGTTTTCTCTAAAACACCAAGAATCAGCCCCTGTTTTGCATTAATTATTTACCCTATTTAAAACAACTTTTAAAATTCAAGAACACTTCATTTCACTAGGATTTTCAGTGTTCTTTCCAATGGCAGGGGTCTCGTTAAGTGATTCCAACGTTTGATATCACTTTAAAGCGTTTTGTGACTGTTACTCCAAATCATGACAGATTTGAGTATCGGTCACAAAAAGCTTAGTGCGGCTATCTAAAGTCAAAATAAATAGTGGGAACTATTCCTACATTTAGTTAAGACCTTATGTAAGTGAAGTTGATAAGTGGCCTGTTGTAAAAATCATTAAAACAATTTTTAAACAATTTACAACTTGATGTAAGTTGCTGTCCAGGAAAAACAGCAACTTGTTATGACTTTATAAAAATTATAAATCATGTTAAATCAATATATTTACATGTACTAATACTTAGAACACATCAATATATCAATGTTGATGACCCCATGCAATTTAATCGAATTAAAATGCTAAAACACAAGGTGCTTTAAGTCAAAAACCCAAAATGGCAATTAGGGTTTTCACAAAACCTAATTTCACATTTTATTTTATTCTTCACCCTTTTGAATTTAAAATGTTTCAAAATAATTTTATAATCATAAAAACATTTAATAAATCAATTGTGAAGATAATAAAACAAGCATGAAGGCTATCACATAGCCGTGACACACTAGGGTTTTTCAAAACCTAATGTGGCCGTTTTTCTAAAGAGGTAGTTAGGGTTTAAGACTTACTTATTATGATAATTTCCAATATCACATATTTAAAATTAATCAAAATATATTAGGATTTCACAAATACCTAATTAGAGTCATCAGATGACAAACTTTCCTATTTCAACAAGGATTCCAATTCACACAAGCGTTGACTATCAAAGAAATTGCCAAATTAGAAACTTATTTGAATTAGGAAACTTGTCTTATCATCTTAGAGTTTCTAAAACTCTAAATTCCAGCCACTATTTAATTAATTAATCTAATTAATCAATCTTCTAATCCAATTAGAACTTTCCTAATTAGAATCCCATTTAACTAGGAAATCATACACCTAATAGGAAACTAGTTTAATTAGGGATTCCTAGTCAAACAAGGTTTCCTATTATGGTGGAGACTTATCATCATTTAATCATAGCCATTCAAACGTAGGGTTTCTAAATTAAATGGTCTAGATTAAATAGGGTTATGAAACCCTAATGCAGCCCCTTCACCCTAGCCGTCACCTTCCTCCCAAAGGCCACCATGGCTGTGACTTTGCAAGCATGCTTCTACACTCATGGCCGAAACATGTTAGGGTGATTACACCCTATATGCAGCCTGCATTTATGCCATTATGTTTAGGATTTCATAAAACCCTAAATGTAAATCATCAACATCAAGGTTTATTAAAACTAAGTAGCAATAAATTAAAACAAAACAAGAGAAGGTTCTAAAACCCCATGGCCGAATTCTTCAATGGTGGATTTCTCAAATCCCAAATTAATTAAAACACTTTTGAATACATGCCTAGCTATGCCATTCATGATTCGAATCATGGTTTGAGTTGGCTTTGATACCACTGAAAGAATACGATTAGGGAACGCAGCGGAATGTAGGATTTAAATTTTTTCCCATTGTATTCATCCAAGAATCTACTCAAACGATAAAACGAATCAAACAATTAATTGAACAAGAATTAAAAGCTTACTTGATTTGTTCATTTGCAATGCTATCTCACTTTGATGATCGTCCTCGCTTAAACCTCGAGCCCCAAAAGTATGGCGGCCTCCAATGAGAGTCCGCACGAACACAAGAGTTGATGAACCTCTTTGATCTTTCAACACTTTGAAAAAGCAAGCATGGAGAGGGAGAGGAAGAGAGTGGCGGCCTAGAGAGAGAGAGAGCTCTTTGAAGAGTTAAGCTTAATGAATTATTAGGGTTCCCTTTCTTTAAATAGACTTCTCCTCTTTTTAGGGTGTTTGGTTACTAGTGCTAGCATGACCATAAACCCCATTTAGGTTACTAACACTCTTGAATTAGATATCCTTTTGACTCTTAATTAATAAAGTCAAACATATATTAATAAGAGTATACCCCTCTCACAAGTTTAAGAACCTCACTTATGTCCTTATGTGTGTGACCCATTGGGTTCATCCCAACCTAGTAGTGGCAGGGGACATCTCAATGTCTCCCAAAATAGAAACTTTCTATTTTAGGTTCGATTGGAACAATTCCAATTTTGCCCTCAATGATAACTCTTATCATTAGGCCTTCACTAGTCATGAGTGACATCTAGCAATATGTCATGACGTACCCTAGGTGTGGGTGAATATACGAACGTGTAAATAAACCCTTCGTGCTATAGATAATCCCTCACCAAACATTGTCTTGATTAAGTTAGTTGGGTATGGATTCATTGAAAGGAATCGATCGAAATACATGGAATCGCAGCGGAAGACAAAATAAAACTTTTTAAATTGATGATTCCATCATCGAATGATCCTAACCAAGAATCGAACAAGCATAGGGACATTTGATTTACATACAAGCATATAAATTTATCAAACATAAATAAATCTTACTTGATTCGCCTTTCGATTTGCAATCCTTGATCTTGAACTTCAACGCGATGAAGTCTCCAACGGTATCCACACGAATACAAGATCGCTTGAATCCTTGAAACTTCTCTACAATGGAAGAATCAAGCTTGGGAGAGGGGAGAAACTCTTTCTCTAATTTGATGATGGGAGGCTTAGTGCTAGCTTGTCTCATCAACTAGTATTTATAGAAAACCCCTAGGGTTTCTATTTAATACTTATTTCCAAGAGTAACTTAATTCTCATTATATATTACTAATTAATATATAACTTAATTCTTTATATAACACAAGGTTATTAATAGAATTAATTTTAGGAAATTCCCTTCTCTCTCTTTAATTCAAGAGACTCTCTTATACTCTTTGTTTGTGTGTGACCCATTGGGTTCACCCCAACCTAGCAGTGACTAGGGACATCTCCATGTCTCCTAAAATAGAAACTTTCTATTTAAAGGTTTAATTGAAACTTTTCCAATTATGCCCTCATTGATAACACTTATCAATAGGCTTTCACTGGTCATGAGTGACGTCTAGCAATGTGTCATGACATGCCCTAGGTTTGGGTGAATAGCAGAACTATATGAACCCTTCTTGTTACTTAATCCTTCATCCCCTAATGTCATAGTTAAGATATTTAGGGTATGGATACAAGTCAAAACCCTATCTTAACTTTCTTGTCATATGTTCTTCAAATTATAATCTCAATAAGATGAAACTTATGAAACTCTTTCATATTTCATCTATTACTCTGGCCAGAGATTCACATTGAGAGTTATATTTAAGAACTGACCCTGACATTCTCTCTCATAACATTGAGAGTGATGATTCCTTATTGACCACTCATATGCCTTCATGCAAGACCTATTAGAGCCAATGAGTGCTGACTACAACCTTAAGATCAAGGCTGTATAAAACACTATCAAACCCTAATAACTCAGGCACAAGACATCCATGGTGTCTCAGGTCTTAGGATTACCAAATGGACGTAACATAAGAATATTCCTTTAACTTAATATCCATAGGAATATTCTAGTAAATCAAGTTCAGTGTACATATTCTCTAATATGCACCCACAGATTAACCTAAGTGTCTCTACACTGATAGGAAAGACTACCTATCCTCCCATTGGAGTTAGTTTAAATCTGTGCCACTCTTGCCGGTTTAATAAATGTCCTCTTTAATAAACCTATGAGCAGGAACACTTTAAGAATAAATGTATATGAGAAATATGAGTCTTCATATCTCAACAAACTTGAGATACACATTTCTCTTATCATTTATTCATGGACATTATCGTATATATATTTAAACATACAAACGATAAGCAGTACCTTCTTATCCTAATATGAAATAGATATGCACTTTAGGATTGGTTTTAGGGCATACCTCTAACATTCATGTCAAACCCTAACTTAATCATATGTCACAAATTCACTAGAGTATAATCTCAATTAGGTATACCCTTGAAACACTTTTCTTAGTAACCTTCTGCTTTGGCCAAAGACTCCATTGAGATAGTATCTGTGAACTAACTAAGACATTCGCCCTTTCATATTAAGGGTGGTGATCCTCTATTGCACACTCACCTATCTTCATACATAACTTACTAGAGCCAATGAGCACCGATTACATCTTTATGATTAAGGGTGTACGAGATTGTAACACCCCTCCATAGCCATACCCAATTTCAGAATGAGTAAGCATCATCATTAAGCAAATATATATATTGATCAAATCATTACTTAATTCCCAATCGAGTCATTCTCATAACAATCCAACATGCTTAATGCATATGACAGGTATATTATGCAATGCTCTTATGCAATCATACCTGCGAGGCTCTATTTTGCTTCTTACCTGCAAAACAAAACTTCACTGATGGCTATCTCATTTTAGGACTCGCCATCAACGACAACAGCATACCTCACTGTATGTATATCACCTGACTCCGCACCGAGCCAACCCCTCACTGGGCCAATACTGGTGTGGCCTCACCAGGATTGTTCTTGCTAAACGGCCACCCCTCACTGAGCCCTGCCCCTCACTGGGCCAATCCCATCACTAGGATTACAAATGCTTAATTTAGCAAGGGTGATATATTAGTGCACTAACTGTTTGCAGGATCTATAGTCCATCGGTCGTATTCCAATTCCTCGATTCCACAGTTCATAATATGCATGCCAATTATATCAATGCTATGCATATGTCATCATTTGTAACTGTGCTACAGTAACACTTCGTATTTCTCTAAATAACAACATTCCCTTTACTTGTAAGCGAAACATATGCGCCCATACACAAATGTCCACATGACAAGCACCGGTTTAATTTTTCACGGGTTACGTACCCCTAAAAAAATCCATGTTTGTTATTAGGAGATATATGATGTGTACTTATAAGCCCAATCACTTTCACAAAACATCACAGCCACATGCCATATACCAATGTATTATGTTACAAGTATGGCATATATCTCATGCATATATTTTATGCACAACAATTTATCATATGCATATTTTAATGCATAACAATTCTCCCATATGCATATATTTTTATGCATAATAATTCATCACGTGCATATATTTTTATGCATAACAATTTAACCACTTAAAATGACAACAACATATCTCTTAATTTACAGTAATCGCATGCTCAACTCAAAAAAATAATTAAAATAATTATTTCACAGTTCATAGGGTAAGGGAATATTAATCCCGGACTAATACTAATAATGTGCTTTCACACAATTGAGATCCACATAACCCCTATTTATCATCAAACACATTCACAAGTCTCACAGTATCCAATTTTTCCACCGAAATCAAATCGAGCAATTTAAGTATTATCAGGGGCCTAAAATTTCAATTAAAAATTTTGTAGCTTCGTTAAAATTTTAATTTTAAAAGTCATAAAATATATTTTGTGAAACCCATAAAATTCTATTAAATTTTTAGGCCAATCAAGCACATATGCGGACTTTTAATAAAATTTAGCACATTAATCTCACTAAAAATTTGAAATAAAAATTATAGGGGCATGTTCAAACTTAGATTTTCCTCACCAAGAATATCAAAATTTCTTTGAAAATAATAATAAGAATTCAATTGTATCAATTTCTACCAAATTACAAATTGTCAGATTTTTCTGATAAAACTCGGACTTTTCAGAAATTTATTCTCACAAAATTGTCACACCAATTCCAGTCCAAATATACTAAACTTTATCCCAACATCATTATTAGTCCAATTTGAACTAAAACATGTATTTTTACATAGCCATGTGTAAAATTTAGAGACCATGCAAAATTATCTAGTGTAATAAAATCTTAGATACACAAGCAATATACCCACCAAAAATTCATGCAATTAACCCAAATCAATTCATCAATTAAGGTAAAAATAAAGCATAAAAGAGTAGGAACTTCACCCCAAATTAAAATTGATAGGCCTCTTGACTTGAATTTGAGAAGAATTTGGAGAAATTTCCCAAAATTTTTGGCTTAGAACTCCCCCTCTCTCTCTTGGCCGAATCACTCTCTCTCTCTTCTCTATTTCTCTTGGCCGAATGGCCTTCTATTCCCTCTAATTTGGTACAGCAGCAGCAGCCCCTCAATTGTCTTCAATCTCTCAATTTATATCACCTAATTAACCATGAGAAAGCATGGTTATTTGATGACAAGTGGTAGCATGCATGGTGCCACCTTGTCTAAACCTTGGCAAGCCCTCCACTTGACACCTAGCACCTCTTATGAGGTGGCCCATTCTATGGCTGCCACATGGCAGCCCTCTAAGGTGCCACTTGGCACTTTTGCACAATAATTTATCCCATGTCACATGGGTCCATGCTAGTGCCCTACATCCTACACTCAAAACCACTTATAAAATACCACTTGGCATTTATTATTTATGTCCCTATGCATTTTAATGTACCCAAATTTATTAAATTGGGGACATAATAATTAGGAACACAAAATAATTAGGAATACAAATTAAACATTACACAAAAATAGACTAGCACAAAATTAATAGGCACACATAAAATTAATTAAATTCATGCTAGGCTAACATAAATTAATTTAATTAAATTCATGCTAGGCTAACATAATTTAAATTAATTAAATTACCAACCTAAATTAAATTCACTCAATTAAAGTGAAAGGGTCTCACAGAGATACTATCAAACTCTAGCAATTCATGTATAAGATAACAAGTGGTGTCTCAAGTCTAAGAATTACAATTGTGACTATACACATGAGCAGCTTTTGACATACAAATAGAATTCCATAAGCTGTACTCATATTGGCCACGTTCGGTGTACTTGTTCTCTAACAAGCACCCACAGGTTTACTATAGTGTCTCTACACAAATGGTTCGAGACTCACCATCCTCCCATGGAGCTAGTAAAACCTGAGCTAATCTTAACAGTTTATAATCGTCCAAATATATAAACCTATGATCAGGAACTAGTTTAGGATAGATGTACTTGAAAGTTATAAGTCTCTTTATCTCAACACTTGAGATATAACTCTTTATCATACTATCCAAGGACTTTATCATGAACAGTAATTAAACACAAGTTTACATGATAAAATTAGCCATATCATAAATAAATAAAGTTCCATACAAGATAATATAATGAAATATAAAACCCTAAATACAACTTAACAATTGGTTTTAGGGCACATATCTAACAATCTCTCACTTGCACTAAATCCAATTAGTGGCATACTTCATCCCCATCTTTTCAAGATGTCGATCCAAGACCTTCTGGATAAGAGCCTTGGTAAGTGGGTCTGCGGTGTTATCCTCAGATGCTACTCTTTGCATACTGATATCTCCTCGCTCTATGATCTCTCGAATCATATGGAAACGCCTTTTAATGTGTTTGGATTTCTGATGTGACCTCGGTTCCTTGGCTTGAGCTATAGCCCCATTGTTGTCACAATACATAGGTATAGGTGACTCAATGGCTGGAACCACCTCAAGTTCTTAAATGAACTTCTTGATCCAAACAGCTTCCTTGGCAGCTTCGGAGGCGGCTACATACTCAGCTTCTGTAGTGGAATCCGCTGTAATAGACTGCTTACAGCTCTTCCAACTAAACACTCCACCATTTAAGGTGAATAAATATCCAGATGTAGACTTTCTATCATCTATATCTGACTGAAAGTCAGAGTCAGTGAAACCATCTACTTTAAGCTCATCTCCTCCATAGATAAGAGCTAAATCCTTAGCCCTTTTTAAGTACTTAAGGATACCCTTGACTGCCACCCAGTATGCCTCACCTGGGTTAGACTGATATCTGCTGACAACACTTACAGCATGACTGATATCAGGTCTTGTACATAGCATAGCATACATAAGACTCCCCATAGCTGAAGCATAAGGGATCTTACTCATATGCTCTCTCTCTTGATCTGTCTTAGGAGACATATCCTTGGAGAGATGAATTCCATGTCCAAAGGGAAGTAAACCCCTCTTGGAATTCTCCATACCGAACCTCTTCAGTATTTTATCTATGTACATGGATTGTGAGAGACCGAGCAACCTCTTAGATCTATCTCTATAGATCTTTATACCCAGTATGTAGGTTGCTTATCCCAAATCCTTCATGGAGAAGTTGCTAGAGAGCCAAAGTTTTACCGATGAAATCATTCCTACATCATTCCCAATGATTAGGATGTCGTCCACATATAGGACCAAGAATGTGACTGCACTCCCACTAACCTTCTTATATACACATGGTTCATCCATATTCTGAAGGAAGCTAAACGATTTGACTGCTTCATTGAATCGAATGTTCCAACTTCGAGAAGCTTGTTTCAGTCCATAAATCGACCACTGTAGCTTGCACACTTTGTGGTCCTCACCACTGGATATAAAGCCCTTAGGCTGTTCCATATAAAGATCTTCCTCAATGTTACCATTTAGGAAGGCGGTCTTTACATCCATCTGACATATCTCATAGTCATAGTGTGCGGTTATAGCCAACAAGATCCTAATGGATTTTAGCATAGCTACTTGCGAAAAGGTTTCCTCATAGTCAACGCCTTGCTTCTGATTATATCCTTTTGCCACTAGTCTAGCTTTGTAGGTCTCTACCTTTCCATCCGAGCCTATTTTCCTTTTGTAAATCCATTTACAGCCTATAGGTACTATACCCTCAGGAGGATTTACCAAAGTCCAGACTTGGTTAGAATACATCGAATCCATTTCAGATTTCATGGCATCTTGCCATCTACTCGAGTCGATGTCCAACATTGCTCCCTCGTATGTAGTAGGATCATCTGGATGTTCCTTGTCGCCAAGAAACAGCTCCTCTTTTTATCTCATGAAGATACCCATATCTATCTGGAGGAGCAGATATCCTACTAGATCTACGAAGTGGTGGTGTAACAGTAGGTTCTGCCTCAACAGGGGCAGGGGTGGTATTAGTGTTGATCTGTGAACTCTTAGATAATTCCTTGAGATCTATCACTTGACCTTTGCCTCCTTCTTGAATAAACTCTTTTTCCAAGAACACGGAAAACTTACTAACGAAGACTTTCTCTTCACTAGTGTGATAGAAATAGTATCCCAAAGACTCTTTTGGGTACCCCACAAATCTACATTTGTTCGATTTTGCTTCCAATTTGGTTGCATTTTGGTTCTTAACGTATGCAACAGAACCCCAAACCCTCATATGCTTAAGGCTTGGTTTCTTCCCATACCATATCTCATATGGAGTCTTAGGGACAGACTTGGAAGGAACCCGGTTTAATAAATAAGCAGCTGTCTCCAATGCATATCCCCAAAAGGATATTGACATATCAGTGTAACTCAGCATCGACCGTACCATGTCCATCAAAGTACGATTTCTCCTTTCAGATACACCATTAAGCTGAGGTGTACCAGGAGGAGTCCACTGCGATAATATACCAGCCTCAGTCAGATGATCCAAAAACTCAGTGGTTAAGTATTCTCCTCCTCGATCCGATTGAAGAGCTTTAATACTTTTGCCAGTTTGTTTCTCCACTTCAGCTCTGTATTCTTTGAACTTTTCAAAGGATTCAGATTTGTGTTTCATAAGATACACCGTACCTAACCGTGAGTGATCATCGGTAAAGGTAACGAAGTAGGTGAAACCACCCCTGGCAACCTTATTTAAAGGTCCACATACATCAGAATGTATTAACCCCAGTATGTCTCCTGCCCTCTCACTGTGACCAGTAAAGGGCGATTTGGTCATTTTACCCATGAGACAAGGTTCGCAGGTAGGTAAGGGTACAAGTACATATGAGCCCAATTGCCCATCCTTACCTAACCTATTAATCCTTTCCTCACTAATATGACCTAATCTTAAATGCCATACATAGGTTGAGTCATTTTCATCACGAGGTCTTTTATGCCCTTTAGCATTTTGATTCTTCTCTAAACAGTTTATACTACCATCCATGTTCAAGAAATATAGACCGCTTAGATATATGCCAGAACCTACTAACTTATTTCCAAAAGAAATAGTACAAGCAATCCTATTGAAAACAAATTCATAGCCAGAACGTGTTGAGGATGAAACCGAAACAATGTTCCTGACTATACCTGGCATAAACAAACAGTCTTCTAATTTCAGAACATGCCCTGATGGTAAATTCAGGTCACAAGTCCCAACAGCTAATGCAGCAACGTTTGCTCCACTTCCTACTCGAAGGGAAACTTGATCTCGACCCAATTGTCTGCTTCCTCTAAGTTCTTTAATATTGTTACATATGTGAGAACTAGCACCGGTATCCAATACCCAAGAGCAAGCAGAGCTAACTGATAGATAAAATCCTGAATTAGAAACTATTCCTAATTCTTTAGACAGCTCATTGTTACAAGATTCAGTCAAACAGTAGTCAAATTCATTTTCGGATATTTGTTTGAGTATAACCATGATATCTACAAAAATAAGTAACAAATTAATATATTTTATTAAACCATAATAACTTGGTTTTTAGTTTTATGGTGTCTCCCACTATTTTATCAAATCCCATACACCCTCTATAGGATTCGAGAATTCAAAATTTGAATTCTTAATGGGGATTGGGGTCCCATTTGAACTAGTGAACCTCACATGATAGTTTCTTGGATCACTAATCCAAAGGGGTGGATAACTCTTTATCCAATGCTTCACTAAGCAAGTTCCAACCTTCCTTTAGCCTCTAAATTACAGTAACCTCACATAATAGTTTCTTGGTTAGTGTACTTTAGTTAAATCACACCTACCATTCACATGAGTATGGTCAATTGAATGTGGCATCCCTCACATAATAGTTTCTTAGTAAGCCCCATTATCGCACCTCATGATATCCAATATGTA
>JAESVK010065958.1:0-13920 GCA_017140935.1 Hamamelis virginiana
ATGGCATCCATGCATGAAAACATGCACTAATTCATATATATATATATATATATATATATATATATATATATATATATATATATATGAGAAAGAACTAGAAACTGAAAGGTAAATAAAATTAAATAATTAGTATGTATATAAATATATATACCTGAAAGGCAAAAGATTGCCAGGGTAAGAACATACATTCGACCTTCCATAACTATAAGATATTGCTTTGGTGGTGGAATATAATGGAATTGAAGTTATACTTGGGATGGGATGAGATGAGAGTTGAGAGGGTGGCATGGGTTTATATAGGCGTGATATGATATGATGCCGTAAATTAAGGTTTTGAATAGTCCATATAGTGAGGTTTGAGTACGTACGTGATCCTTTTGAGTTTTGACATCAGAAACTCCTTAATCGATCTTCGTAGCTAGGTTGGAAATTTCACTTTGAAAACATTTAACTATTCAAACAGGAAAATTCTGTCTCTGTATGCCCAGAAAACCGGCAATTAAGGTGGACAAAAATTATAATGAGCTGATGATATATTTCTGTTGAAAATTCCTCATTTCTTCCAAGTTCTATATATTTGTTAAAATTACTGCATGTAAAAGTATGATCGATTATTTGTTAATGTTAAATCATTTATTAATTTATGTAATAAATAAAAATAGAATTTCTGTTTCAAAACATTTAATAAATTAATGTTAAATATCGATTATTTTGGCATTACTCTTCTGGCTAAATATAAAAATCCAACGAGATGCTTGGTGGTGGCAAAGGATATATGAGTTATAATTTCAGACATTAAAGGTTCAAAATTAACCAATCTCTTTTGACTAGATACCAATTAGGAGTTATACAAACCCATGGAATGGTGGCCATGAATAGGGAACGGGGTTAGTCAAGCTCAGACACCTCGTTGCTTTGTCATTTTATATATATATATATATATATATATATATATATAGAGAGAGAGAGAGAGAGAGAGAGAGAGAGAGAGAGAGAGAGAGATCTAGTGAGCATGTATTGACTATAAAACTAGATCATGAAGAATTGTGGGATGTATATTTTGAAAAACCGACCGTTGGATTAGATACCATTGTTATAGATGTCACGTTTGCGAAAAATCATAGTGATCCGATGTAGGCATCTGAAAATACAGGCTGCGAAAATCTATCACAGTTACATATCTAAGAAACTGACCTTTGGATCACTGTGATTTTTGGCATGTCTAACATACGTATGCATAGCATTTAATCCAATGGTCAATTTTTCAAAATAAACATCCCACAATCACCTATGAATTTTATGTTGATAGGATCATTTCTTTAAATGTATATATATCTCAATACTTTTGTTTTTGTTTTTGTTTTTTTAATTTTTTTGGCATGGTTCCGGTCTATCCGTGTTGATAGAAGACCAAAGACCAGGATAATTAATCTCCAATTTCAAACAGGACCGCTATATGCTTGAACGCGTAATTCATAAATATACAACGTGCGTCTGCTCCCTGGGATAGAGATGCCGTGGCGGACTAGAAGTAGCTAGTGGTTTGCAGTTGGGTAAAGATCAAAACTTCAATCTCACATAACTGCAAACATGTGGAGTTGAAAATTCGTTCGAGATATATGTAGGTGTTTACATGCGAGACAAGAGATTTCATGACAATACCGACAGTGTCAAAATTTTGGAACAAGTCATTATCATTAAAATTGCATAAGAGCCATCAAATTATGATTTATTTATAAAATGTTAATTCATTTAAATTAATTTTAGTTATTTTTCTATCTCACTGTCAGAAGTTCTAATGTTTTGATTAAAATTGAATTCATGCATTATATAGCTCAAAGCATTTAATTGAAATAATATTTAAAAGATGGAATGTATTTAATAGAACCTATTTTATAATGAGTTATAGACTTGATCCATTAAGGTTCATACCTTAAATTAATTAAGGTCCACTCACCATGTCTCAGGGGCTAAGCCAAAAATTTACTTTAGGGGGCTTGCAAAAAACATTATAATTATTATTGCTGGATCTGATCCGATCATAAATACAAGATTGATGACTAAAAACATGTGGATCCTATAACGTCTGCTCCCAATGACAGAGATGCCGTGGCGGACTAAAAGTACCCAGTGGTTTTGACTTTGGAGTTGGGTATAAAGATCAAAACTTCACTCACATGACTAAAAACATGTGGACTTGAAAATATATGCCGTATTAATATCTTCTAGTCCCGCCGCATACGTTCGAGATATAAGTGGCTGTTTACATGACACGTACAGAGGAGATCGGTGTATGTGACTTGACAATACCGACAATTATGTTCCGTTTGGTAGGAGGGATGGAAAAATAGAAGGAAGGAAAGTAGGAGGGATGGGCTTTCCTTCCTCAGGGGAGGAAAACCCTTTTTACTTCCTGTGTGTTTGGTACGATGGATGGAAAAGTGGTTTCATTCCTTCCATGTGTTTGGTAAATTGAAAGGAGGGAAAGGAAGTAAAGCACCTAAATTACAATTATACCCCCACATATATTTAACCAAAATGACATTATACTACTAAATTCTAATAACCATTAAAAAGATTCAGTTATATGTTCATAATTGAGAAATGATAATTTTATAAATGGGTCTCTGATGAGAATTTTTTTTTAAATTACTTTTTGTCATAAAAACAAATTCTAATATTTATGAAATTCTCTTTCTCAGTTCATCCTTGGAAAGGCTGAGGGGTTTAAACAAAAAAACTGATGTTAAAATGGTCTTTTCAAAGCCCACATAAGCTGATCTCCAGTTTTCCTTCCACTTTTAATTTCCGCCCGAAATTGGGCAGATTGAATACCTCCCTTTTCCCCCCCCACTTTTCTCCCCATTTTCCCTCCACTTTTCCCTTCCCTCCATACCAAACATGTCTCAAATCTCTCTTCCCTCCACTTTCCCCTCCTCCCCTTTCCCTCCTCCCACTTTTCCCTCGTAACAAACAGGCCATTAGGGATAGCAATGGGGCGGGGCGGGGCGGGTTTTCCACTTCCCCATCCTGTCCCTACTTGTAAAATTACTCCCCATCTCCGCTTTGTATGTCGATAGGGAATATAATTTTATCCTCGTCTCCATCCCTATAGGGGCGGGGAATCATGGTCCCCGCCCCGCCGCCACCTCGCCATTTCAATAATAAATAAATTATGAATAATTTTCGATAGTTTTTTGTACTTTATCTAAAAAATATGATTTAAAAAAAATAATAATAATCGTTTGATCAATGTGATTTTTTGTATATATGATGTGTTATGTGTACACACTTATAACTTAATCCAATCGTTAGTTTATCAAAATATCTATTCCATATTGGTTTTACAAACCATATGTCAAACTAAGGATAAGGTGGTGTCAATAGGACCAATTGTAGAAAGGATTTGATAAATTGACCATTAGATTAAATACAATTGTTATAAACTTCATGTTCTCAAATAATCATAGTGATCTAACAGTCAATTTATGACAAATGTTCATGAAAAATTATAATACTTTAATTCTTCAAAATGCCACATATTTTATCCAGATAGTTTTTTTAAAAAATAACCGTTGGATCATTTTGATTTTTTGCGAGTTTGTAATTTATAATAAGTGCATCTAATCCAACAGTCAATTTTTCAACATCTATTTTGTATTTATCCCTATATAATATAGACTATAGAGGTCACCTTACACATAAACAACATAATTGTATAAAGTGCAACTTATAACAACGTCGTTCCTGTCATCGTGAATAGATATAAAACTTGAATAATTGAAAAGAAAGAGAAAGTTAACAAACTCAATACAATAAGGGAGACTTAACTTATCATATAGGAAATATATAAGAATAGTTAGAAAATGTTAGATTGTTAGTGAGATCACCGAGATGCGAGAAAATCAAGTAACCAATATTATTAAAAAATGGTTAAAAATGTTAAAATTGATGGAAGGAACATAAAAGTTAGGAAGTCATTAATAATTTAAATTCTATTATATATCATATATAATAGAATATATAAAATATAATGTATGTATCATATAAAATTATATATTTTAAATATAAAATTTATATAAACGGAGATGGGAAATCCCCACGGAGCGGGGCGGGGCATTATAAACCCGTCCTCGCCTCATATCCTGGCGGGGCAAATATTTTTAACCCCATCCTCGCCCCGTATCCCGAAAAATTCAAAAATAACCTACCCCTATAGGGACGGGGCGGGTCCCTGTGGGGATGGGGCAAATTGTCATCCCTAAATACCGATAGTGGAGTGAAAATACTCACAATTCATGCAGTAAAAACACTAAAAAAATGCAGTGAGAAGAGTAAATACAGTATTTTTAAAATGGGCAAATTACGCCAATAAACCTAAGTTTTCGCAATATTACGTGAATGAACCTCCTCCAAAAATATTTCTACCAACAAACCTATTACTGTTTTTTTGGATTATAATACCCCTTTGATGGTCAAAAATTTGAAATATTTTCAAATTTTCTATATAATCCCCAACCACACATGCAATTCCCAAAAATATTATATAATCCTCAATCACCAATTTTGGCTAAACTCTCCAACATTACTAAGAATCCGTAATTCCTATAATGTCACATTAGCATTTATTTCATGTCATTCAATGTCACATCCCCAATTATTTTATTATAAAATATTTATAAAAATAATAAAAAAGAAAATAAAAAAGACATGATGTGATATTTTAAAAAGGCAATGTAATGGGTAATTAATGAGAAGTTTTTTAGTTGGGGATTGTGGATTCTTCATCAAATTGGGGATTCAACTTTAACTTGGGAATTGGGGATCGTTTGTTACAATGAGGATTTAGTTTATTTTTGGGGATTGGGAATTATAGCTTATTTTGGGAATTTTGTACATTATTGGGGATTATTTATAAAATTTGAAATTTTTTTTTTGACTTTTTGAACGTTAGATTGGTATTAATGTTGTTATTCATTTTACCTAAGGGCATTTTAGTCAAAAAACAATATTGATGTAAATATTTTTGAATGGGGTTCGTTCACATAATATTGCGAAAACTTAGGTTTATTGGCGTAAATTGCCCTTTAAAAAATTAATTTTAATTTATAGGATTGCATACATTAAAAAATTCCAAAATAGGACTCTTTGCATTAAAAATCCTTTGGTAGGACTTTATGCAATAAAAAGTTCCAAAATAGAACTTTTGGCCAAATTATTCTAAATTTGTTTAGTGCCTCAAAGAACACTCGATTGATTAAAGACTCATTTGGATTAGTTTTGCGTAAAATTACTTTTGAAGCTCAAAATTCCACTTGATCTAAATGGCGTGATAATTACTTTTTAGATGAATTAAGCAGTGATACTATAGTTGGACAAAGATGGGCCTCCTATCATTTGCAAAACACAAAGAGATATGAGATTGAAGACATAGTTCTCCAAACTTTAAAAATGATTTTAGATAAAACTAATCCAAACAGGACTTAAAAAAAATTCCCTTCCAAAAATAGCTTCTTTTTTTTTTTTTTTTTTTTTTTTTTTTTGTTTGTGTGTGTCCATGACAAAATTATGAGTTGCAGTAGAACCATCAAATTAAACACTTTACCAAATGACCAACTAGCACCTTACGTACTAGAAATAGTTTACCAACAAGCAAGAGCAACCCCAGCAATCGATCACTAATTGGTTAAATGGGAACCCAAAAAGCCTGCCTTTGCCAAACCTAATGCAAATGACTCGTCTTTGGGAAAACCAAGAGACACTAAATCAAAGAATTTGCTGGAATGTTGGACCAGGAAAACAGTTGTTGCTGAACTTTGGGCCTTGATGGATGGTCTATATATCCTTAGCCCGCAACCACAATGTTTAATTGTTTATGCTTCTTGAGGAGGACTTGGAAGCTCAAGTGCCCAACCTGCCATTAATTTGATTTAGGCAATATCTTGACACCATCTTAGCCCTCTTATTTAATTTTTATGACCTATACTGGGGAATTCCCAACTTTAATAAGGAATAAATTATTGTATTGTATTGTAATTATATACCCAAAAATAAAAATAATTATTGTATTGTAATTTTGCCCATATTAGAGCATCTCCAATGGTATACCATTTTAGGTGTCATTGCTAAAATAAGGTATTGACACCCAAATAGGTTACTCCAACAATGTGCCAATTTTTTTTTTGCCTAATGATATAAATATCAGTAGGGTTAGCGGTGGTTAGTTGTTAAGGGAGAGGAGAGCAATAAGTGGGCAAAGAACCTCATCCAGGAGGAATAGAACTCAGTTAGAACCTCATCCTTTAAAGGAAGAGAAATTAACCATTGATAAAAAGCTCATGTTCAATGGTGTGCTATTTAGCATGCCAAATTTTGGTAATGGCACATATAGCTGTTAAATTTCGTACCTCAACTAGCAAATGCCATTTCTTGGCCAGCCACTAGCCAGGACTATTAGCTCGAATGTTATACGACCCCATGAAGCGGTGGTCTCGTGTGGGGAGCGGGGATTAGTCGGGCTCTGACAGCTCAAACACCTCGTTGCTTGGGAAAAAAAAAAAGCAAATGTCATTTGTGGCATATCATACTTTCCTTTCAAAAAGTGAGAAATGCCAAAATATAGCATTAATGCGTTGGAATACATATATGCCAAAATTTGACATTGATGTCATTTAGTGCCATTTGAGATTCCAAATTTGGCATTGGCACATCAAATGGCATGACATGTATATACCAAATGCCATTTGTGGCATATTATTCATGCCATTTGATGTGTGCTAATGGAAAACCCAATCCAATCTTGGCATGTCTACCCATCAGCACACAAACATGATACATGCACTATTTCTAAAGTCTCATCTAACCACTATATGCAATGAATGCATTCCCATTTGTATCTACTAATGAGCTCTGATACCATTCTATAACGCCCCAACTTGACCACCGTATAAACCCTTCCGGATAGGTCAACACGTGTCAAGATGGAACTACAAATTGTTCTGCTCATCCATATTTCCTCACAAGAGATAAAGAATATATATTTTAAAATATGAAATGACATGTACATACGGTATGTCCCAAACGCTTTACATAAAATAATAATACAAAATGAAATAATGCCAACAACCCTGACAAGTGGATATGTCACATACAGTGACGAATCCCAATAAGCGAGGAACATATATATATATATATATCTCAAAATAATGTAAATAATAATGCAGAAATCTACCATGAGCTATCCAACCACTTCCAAGCATAAGACTATGACAATCCAAAAATGCACCCCAAGTCAACTTGCTGCAATCTACTGCATTAAAAGCAGGAATGAGCTTTCCTTGCTCAGTAGGAATAATATAACCTTTACCAATTAACAATAATACCGGGATACATGGAATATGCAAATAACACAGTTTTCTTATGTCAATTATAAAACAATATAAATAATAATTCCAAAACATGTGTGGACTTTCTGAGAATACCATACTTACTTTCATATTCACCAAATCTTTTCCATTTGTTCAAAATGCTTTCGTATTTCGTAATCCATTTCCATCCAAATCAAAATACCATTTCAAAACACCATTGGATCAATTTCATAGTTTTGGCTCTAGAGATTATTAAGAAGCTTTCTCTCAGGCTAACAAGCCCCCAGTGCGCCACACTATAAAATTTAACCATATCAGGTTCTTCATCGATGGAAAGCCACTTGCATGGGCTGTTTTCTTCGGGTTCGCTCTTGGCTCCACCCAAGACACGAAGGCCTTTATTTTTAACTTTGGGGTCCGCTCATCGGCTCTACCCCAAGACCATGGGCCCTCTGCCGTAATACTAACTAAGCCAACATATAATTTCCATTCATTTCATCACATTTGCCAACAAGGCAAAAATCATTTCAATGCATTTCATTGCATAATATATTCCATTTGCCAACCAGGTGTAAACCCGCCAACCTCCGCTCTTGTTTTTGGAATTGGATTCACTATCATCATGGATTGTAGATAACTCATTATCCTTCTCTATTGATCCATTCAAGATCATCAAATCCTAATCATCATTCTCTATTGTGGGAGTCCACTTAGATTGGGAGTCCACTATCATCATGAATGACTGTCGATCTTGTTTCGAATGGCTTCGAGGCTTTGACATAGATATTTAAAGTGTGTTTCGTAGCTAAGTGGATCAGAGAGCAAGATCTGTGGAGCCTTCTGGCTCTCAAGGCTCGAAAGACCCTTTCAAAGCCCAGATTAGGGTTTCAACCGGAAGCGACCGAGATTCGATATTTTTATCAAACCAAAGCCTTCAAAGGCTTCAAAACACTTTCCTAAAACATTTTAAAACTTGTTTCAAGAAGAAGAAATGATTTCGAAAGCAATCGGTTAGCAAATTTCAAAACCCTAATTTGGGCCCGGCAGGCTCTAAACAGCTAATCGGTCGACTTTTTCCTAAACCATTGACCTTGGTCAATGCATTTTCACTTCAAACACTTCTTAAAACATGGAGAATCGAATCACGATCGTTTCGACGCTTGAATCGTCAAATTTGGACTTAAACCAGGCCCAAACGAGCCTGCACGTAAGAGGGAGTGTAGAATAATGAAATCCACTCTGTCCCACATCGCCTAAATGAAAAGCTTGCTATAGCTTTATGTACCTATAAATAGAGGGCCCTGAAATCACTTTCAACACACAGAGAATAAGCTTAAGAGAGCTAACTTGGAGAGTAGAGGCTTGAGCAATTGCACAAGCTTCCCCCATAATACTCTAGCTTAAGATTTAGAGTCCTTGGAGTCCTTGGAGCTTGAGGAGAAAGTTTGAAGCTTAAGGAGAAGGCTTGAAGCAGAGGTTAGTAGTTTAAAGTTTTCTTTTCTGTTCTTCTTCTTCTTCTTTAATCATGTTAGGTTAGGATTTTATTTCCTTAGTATACATATAATATAGTTGATTGTTAATATAGGATTTAATACATAATAGGATTTAGTTTATTTATTTAATATGCATAATAGGATTTATTTTATTTTGCATGATAGGATTTAGTTCATATGATTAGAATAATAAGGATTAATTTATGAAACTAGTTTTCTTTTAGTTTTTCTTTTTTAATGCATAATAGGAATTAATATGCATATCTCTTTTTTTTCTTTTCTTCCATCCTTCCATAATCATACCATATTAGTATTAGGATTTATTTTATATGATAATATATTACTTTAATGCATGTCATTTTATTAAGGTTAGGAAAATATATTAATCTATTTCTTTGTTTTTAGATAGTTTTATATTGTTAATATTAGGTTTGTATTTTAATTATGTCTTGTTTGGAATGATATGACTTGTGTTCGAGGGAGCATGCAAAGGTAAGTCCCTTCCCTTGTGATAAAATTGATTGTTTTCAAGTATGATTATTTTGATATATCATATTAGGTTGCATATTAGGCCATTTTCACTTCTTTTATTTTATGGGTTTTAAACCCACTTTTTGATTACTTATAAATTTGTCCATGGATTTAAAGTAACTTAAAAGTGTATTAAAACTCACTTTTTAGGCCAAAATCAACATAGAAACATGCCTAGGTTCACATAGAATAATTAGATTGCATTTAGGACACTTTCATGCATTATTTATACTTTTGATGATATTTTCTTAATTTATTTTCCAGAAATTTCCAGCATGCATATTTTAATGTTTTAGGTATTTAGACTAACCTAGGATTAGCTAGAAACCCTAGGGTTAGGGGGGCCACTTGGTCCCACTTAAGACTATTCTTTGTTGTAAGAATTTTTATAGTAATAGAGTTCTACTTGGTTTAGGATTCTACTTCAAGAACAACTCTAAAATTTTGAAAGTATTTAAAACGGAATGAAATTCCATCTTTTATGCAAAGAAAAGTGTTTTGATCAAATCCAAACTCTCGAAGCTAGAGTTCTACTTGGTTTAGGATTCTACTTCGAGAACAACTCTAAAATTTTGAAAGTGTTTAAAACGGAATGAAATTCCATCTTTTATGCAAAGAAAAGTGTTTTGATCAAATCCAAACTCTCGAAACTAGAGTTCTACTTGGTTTGGGATTCTACTTCGAGAACAACTCTAAAATTTTGTAAGTGTTTAAAATGGAATGAAATTCCATCTCTTATGCAAAGAAAAGTGTTTTGATCAAATCCAAACTCTCGAAGTTAGAGTCCTAGATAAGATAGAATTCTTTTGGCTATATGGTTCATTACAATAGGAGAGTCATAAGGTAATCGAACTACGTGGACTTTGATCTTTGTCAAGCACTTGATAAGGTACGTAGGCAGTCAATAGGGCGCAAGTCCAATCTGAGGTTGACTTCTAGTCTCCTAAGACCATTAGGATTATGTATATTTTCATACTATGTATTATTATTATATATTATATATCATATTTGGTAATTGATTAGATAACTAGGATTGTTTCGAAAAAGATTTTGATAAAGCCCAATAGTAATTAGGAGACCTTTAATTAGGGCGAGGTGGGTGCCTTCAAGGAGTTCCTTGGAACCTTCCCACTTCGTAACCTAGCCCCCGGATCCAACTTTGATTCGAAAGACCATGCTTTTCCAAAATATGGGGTCAATGTTTTATTGAAAATAAAACTCTTTTTGTGGTTTCCTTGTTCCCTAAAAATAAGGTGGCAACTCCCAGTTTTTTTCAAACTCTTATCCTTTTTCAAAAACCCTATCTTAAGTGGATAATAGAGAAGGATAAACGTGGATAATAGAGAAGGATAAATCGAGACGGATAAACATCATCCACAATCCACTCAAGATAAACACTCCCCAAAGTGAACAAGAGGCCTCCTGAATCAGGTTAGCTTGTTCACAGACTGGCGACTCTGCTGGGGATGTCGAGGGATAAACTCCAATTAATTATTTTTGGGCTTTTCAATTTCTTAATTAAAATCAATCACTTGCATTTGTATGAATGTGTGACTTTAATTCCTACATTGTGTGCGCATTGACTCTGCATGTTTAGGACGTTGTATGCTATAGCCAACGATGAGCCTAGCCCCGGGCTCGGTTTTTTTGACTCTCGGGTTCCATGTATGCGAAAGCCATCACACTTCTTGCCAAGTACCTTCGGGTATATCAAACGGACCAATCATGTACTGTTGGACCCACGCGGCATTCCTGATGTCACATGTGGTTAGGTATATCGATTGGACCGAGTGAGTAAGGGACACTTATCCTACCCTTTGCATTAGTCCATATAGACTGTCTTTGTAGGACACATATCCTACGTCACTTTTACCCCCGGTTTTGTATGAGCCATGACTGTGAAATGTGTAGAACCACTAGGACCTGGATCTGTAGGACTAAACCTTTATGAAATGCCCTAAACTCTTAAGGAATGTATCCTCAAAGAGTCAAGGTACCTAATGAAGGCTAGTACCCATAGGTTCATGAGCTTAGGCTTGTTGTAGTGTTATACTGCCCGATTAGTGGTATTAGGAGAAGATGCGAGACATGAAATATAAGACTAGGCTTTAGGCCCATGTCTTTTGGATACAAGAGCTAGGTCCGCTGTGAGTTTAGGATGTGGGATTTAGACCCATGTTAATTGGATAGAAGATATAAGCTTGTGGTAAGATTGAGATGTGAGCTGTAAGAATGAGATTCGTACTCAGGCCTTAGGCCCATTTTTCATAGAATGTGAAGATTGATCTGTAGGCTTTAGGCCTATACTTTTGTGAGCATGTGAGATTATCCTTATTCATCCCTTTTCACACTGGAAGCTCTTAGTTGATTCAAACCTTTTCCTTTTCCCAGCATTCTGGCTTGGCGTCGTGATTCTAGCCGTCAGTTATTTAAGGGTCTACCTGTTGATTCAAAGATGTCTAGTAATGAGAATCATACCCCTACCGCCATTGGAAATAGTGGAAAGACGAGTGATGAGAAGATTGAGGCACTCTTAAAAGTGGTTCAAGAGTTAGTTCACCAGAAAGAAGAGGAGGATAAGGTGCGAGCCCGTACTAATCCCTTGTTTGAGAATGTCGATGAAGAAGAATGTTTCCTTAGACCAAAGATAGTTGTTGAACCCACTAGGCCCGGTGCAGAATTTGTTCAGCCTGTTGATCTGGAAAAAGAGTCCAAGCCCAAGACCCCTGCTTTCTTTTCCACTGAGCCCATACTATTGAGTAGTAAGGTGGAAGCCCTGGAAAAAGCTTTGAAAGGTATTAGGAAGTCTGATGATCTGGTGGACATGTCTTTATTGTCTCTATTCCCCAAGGCCCGTATGCCCACTCATTTCAGAATGCCTGAGTTAGAGAAGTTTGATGGAATGGGTTGTCCTAAGACTCATCTGAAGATGTACGTAAGAGCCATGCACCCATGAGGGGCTGATGATGACCTGCTAGCCCAAATGTTCCATGAGACACTGGCTGGATCCGCTCTGAAGTGGTTTCTGTCACTAGATGAGTCTAAAATGAAGACATGGGAGGATGTATGCACTGAGTTCAGTAATCATTACTGGTATAACATAGAAGTTGATATTACTAGGAGGGACTTGGAGACTACTAAACAAGAATCAAGAGAAACTTTTTCTGCCTTCCTCACCCGCGGAGAGCCAAGGCTTCTAAAATGGCTAACCGTCCTGAGGAAGAAGAACAAATCCGCATGATAGTGAAGAACTTACTCCCAGTGTATCACAAACACATGTTATTCCAATATCTTCCAAATTTCCGAGCCCTAGTCGCTGCCGGTACCCAAGTAGAGGACGCTGTAGCCGATGGAGCTCTTCGAACTGATGAACCCTACAAGAATCGTCGACCTGTCATCAATGGGAAGGCTACTGAAGTCAATGCCATATCTCAGCCTGCTCCATTTACCCAACCCTTTTCCTTAGAAAATAAACCATCTAGAAAATTCACCGAACTCTATATGCCATTGGAAAAGGTTTTCGAGAAATTAAAAGCTCGAGGCCTGCTCCAACCTCTGGAACCCAGACCTACACCCAACCCATTACCCAAGAACTACAATGAAAATGAGTACTGCCATTTCCATCAATCCAAAGGCCATATTACCAACCGTTGCTTCCGTCTCCGCCATGAAATCCAAGACCTCACACTACTACAAAAACTGTCAAAGGGGACACTTTTTTTTTGCACATTAAGGACACTTGTGGTAAGTGTCCCCAAAAGTTACTTAATGCAACACTTTTTAAAAAGTGTCCCTATTAGATCATGTTTTGCAACACTTTTATTAAAGTGTCCCCGTAAACCTAGTTTTAGCAACACTTTAGGAAATTGTCACGTAAATGTCCAAAAAAAATTACTTAAAGCGACAATTGTTTAAAAGTGTTCCTATTAGCTCATGTTATAGGGACACTTTTACTAAAAGTGTCCCTATAAATGCAGTATTAGCAACACTTTAGAAAAGTGTTGCTAAACTTTATCAAATTATTTTTAATTTTCAGCCTTCCCTCTCATTTCCCTCTAGCTTTTCATTTCCCTCCATATCGTGAATCTCTAAAGCCCCTAGCCTCGCTCTCGCTCTCTCTCTCTCTCTCTCTCTCTCTCTCTCTCTCTCACACAGCCAAAACCCTAACCCCTCAAGCCAATTGTCCCTCCCTCTTAATTACTGTTGCTGCTCCACAGTCCCTTTCTCTCACATGCCATCCGGAGACTCTAATCCCCGACCATAAGCTCAGTCCCTCTCACTCCAACGGCCAACCGAAAATGCTAGAAACAAACCTGCGCCTCCTCCAAACAGACCTCCATCTCTCTCTATAGCTCGTCCCTTTTATCTGCTTGTGTATCATATGGTTCTTATATATTCATACTGTACAAATGTTAACATGGGGGTACTATTTTGAGAAACAGATCGTTGGATAAGATGTTCCATATAAACACATTATGCACTCAAAAAATCACATAAATCCGACGGTTGGTTTTTGAGAAAACATTTAA
>JAESVK010065962.1:2602-19360 GCA_017140935.1 Hamamelis virginiana
TTGTTGTTTCTATTTATGCAATGTGTTTGTATAAATATAAATGGATAATTATGGACTTAAGACCAATTAAATGAGATGTGATTGGCCGCATTAGATGTGTATGGATTATTTTAAGGGTTGTATTTAAAGTTGTTTAAATTTAAGTGATGTAATTAATTTGGGGCTTGCATGCCTCTTTCCCTCTCAATTCCTATGTATCCCCTATCTCCTTAATCCCCTTCTTTCTTTTATTTTAAATGTAATATTGAATACTTGGTGGAGCATGGTGGACTTGAGGTACATGGTGGAGTTATGTACGAGAGGAAAAGGCAAGGACTTAAGAAGGACTTGGCAAGGACTTCAAGACTTTCATAAATCTTTTAGTTTTAATGTAATAGTTACATAGTTTTAATTACGATCACTTAACCCTCATTATAGACCTAGGGTTCATCTTTTTGGCTCAAAGAATGAACCCACCCTAAAGTCCATAATTATTCCAAGGCCCATTAATATATGAGATGTATGCTTGGTAGGGGGCCTTGACCTAATTTATTATATGTTCAAGATGAATCCACCATAGCCTCTAGGAGGACAGTGGGAGGATAATCAAGAACTAGTAATAAAGTTTGGTCTAAACATTGTATGTATGTTTGATATATATGTGATGCATGTGATGTATGTTTATTTTAAATGAGACCTCCTTTTAACAAAACCCCTTTTAATTCAAAATTAAGTTGTAAGGAAGAAGCCTTGGGCTTTATCCTAGCCTCCCATCATTACATGATAGGTGGATTCTTAAGGTGGATGTGTTTGGCTGCAGATATGCGGGAACATGTTCATCCTGAGAGTTCATACTGTCTTGTTTTAATATTGGATATCATAAGGTGCGATAATGGTGTATCCCAAGAACCTGCTATGTGAGGGGTACAACATTCAATTGACCATACTTATGCGAATGATGGGTGTGACTTAACTAAAGAGTACTATCCAAGAACCTATTATGTGAGGATACTACAATTTAGAGGCTAAAGGATGATTGGAATTTGCTTTAGAAGCATTAGGATAAGAGTTATCCACTCATTAAGGGTTAGTATCCAAGAACCTATTATGTGAGGGTACTAATTTTTGATGGGACCCCAATCCCTACTATGGAAAATTCAGATGATGAAATTCCCGAGTCTCATCTAAGGGAGTATGAGATTTGAATAAAATAGTGGGAGGTAACATAAGACTTAGAAACCAATAGGTATTTATGTTTTGAATAATATGAAATTTACTGTTATTATTTTCTGTTGTAGATGGCTCCACTAAACCCCTTATCTAGAATCCTTGATGACAACCGTTTGACTGGTCCAGATTCCCAAGAATGGTTAAATAAATTAAAAGTTATTTTAACCTCCGCAGATACGATCAAAGATGTCATTAATACCCCGTGTCCCAATGCCTTATCAGATAAAGCTATTAAGGATAAGATAAAGGGTGATGTGTACTTTGAGAGTACACGACCAATTCTATCATATCTTAAGGATTTGTATAGCTCACAAAATGGAATTGTAAGGTACAATGCTATAGGTGAACTTTATTCCTGTAAGATGATAGAAGGATCATCCGTTCATGAACATTGTCTCAAGATGATCCAAAATATCAACTCCTTAAACAATCTAGGTGTTTTCATAACATCTGAGATGGGTATTGACATACTGCTTCATTCCCTGCCTGCAAGTTACAAACCGTTCATCAATAATTTTCACATGTCAGATGTGAATTTAAATTTGTCTTTGACTGATTTGATGAACAAGTTAGTAACTGTTGAGGAAACCTTGAAAGAGGAACCAAAAGGAAATGCATTGACTATTAATGGAGTTTCAACTTCTAAAACCGAGCCTAAAGGCAAGGGAAAGAAGAAGAAATCCAATAATAAATCAAAAGGAGGAATGAAGATGAGAAAGTATAAAGGAAAGGGTTTCCACTGCGGCAGATTTCGTTACTGGAAATGGAATAGCAAGAAGTACCAGGCTTCATTGAAGAATGGTTCTTTTAATGGTACGTCTTGTATTTGATTTACTAATTGAGAATTAGTATTATTTTGCTTTATGGTATGAGATACCTAACTATGTTTTTTCTTGTACAATGCGATTGTATGTAGGAGACAAGGGGAAGCAAAAGGTCGAGTAGACATTCAGCTCTCAGTGTTTAATAAAGGATCAAGAGTTGCTGCCTTCAACACTATAGCTCAATTCTTGACTAGTTTATTTAGAATTTTATGAACTTTTAATTATTGCCAGTTTGTAATAAATACTTCTTTAGAAGTTTTCTATTCAGTTTTGAATATTTCGATTATTTGAAACAGTTTATTTATAATATTGATTATTTAGATAATTTCTGGCAATTAATTTTAAAGTTCTAAATTCTTCATGAATGCCATTAATATATATATATGATTCAACCGTAAAGGGTTATATTAATAAATGAATCAAGACACTTTGAATTCATTAATTAATATAATCTAATCATCTTATTTACAAGAAGATTAAAAGGATAATACATGAGATGTATAAACCTAACATTTAGTTTAAAAATACTTCATATCTATTTTGAATATTTGAAAGTGTTCAAAGGATTCAAAACTATGAATATTTGAAGAGTTCAAATTATTCATTTGAAGTAAAACTAAAAGGAAAATATTGAGAATATTTTAAATGAATCATTTATATAAAGAGGACCTTAAATATGTTAAACGTTATAGTTTAAAGATTTATTTTAAATATGAGATATTTCAAATAAACCTTGAAAGTTATGCTTTCTTTAATAAAGAGTTATTAGAAAGCAATGTTTCCATAAATGGTTAAGAATCATTCCTTTATGAAACATAATAAAGGGAATTTATATTATTAAAGAGTTTAATAAATAAATACATTGTTTCATGAAGGACTAGTGGGAGCAATAAAGTCATCATTTATTATTAGCTTTCTTTATATAAGTACATAATTTAAATACTAAGTGTAGTATTTTAAATTCCATAAAAGTTATAGGAATTCTAATCTCTCAAAAAATGTTGATTTTATGAGGGATTAAATATGAGTTTAATATTTGAGAAATATGGAACCTCATAAAAGATTATGTACTTAATATCATTAATGCTACAAAAGTTGTTGGCAGATATTGGAATTATTCAGAATAGTGATCCTGAATAAAAGTAAGTATATTCTTAAGTAAGTTAAGATTGTAATACTTACATGAATAAAGGAATCTAAAAGGATGCCATTTACAAGTTGCCTAAAAGAATGCCTAGTACATACTGTTCTCTACCAAGAACATAGGTCTCATTTACTAGACATCAGAGTTGGCAGCAGAATTATAGTTTAATTACTATTATTGAAAATAATATAGATGCAAAGTTTGTTTGCATAGGATCTCCATTGCCATAACATCTATAGGAGTTATAAAGCCTTGTCTTTCGAAGACTAGTATAAGATACTATGGTGATTGGCTTTAGTGCAAGTGGGAGATTGTTAGAGGTATGCCCTAAAACCAATCCTAAAGTGCATATCTATTTCATATTAGGATAAGAAGGTACTGCTTATCGTTTGTATGTTTAAATATATATATACGATAATGTCCATGAATAAATGATAAGAGAAATGTGTATCTCAAGTTTGTTGAGATATGAAGACTCATATTTCTCATATACATTTATTCTTAAAGTGTTCCTGCTCATAGGTTTATTAAAGAGGACATTTATTAAACCGGCAAGAGTGGCACAGATTTAAACTAACTCCAATGGGAGGATAGGTAGTCTTTCCTATCAGTGTAGAGACACTTGGGTTAATCTGTGGGTGCATATTAGAGAATATGTACACTGAACTTGATCTACTAGAATATTCCTATGGATATTAAGTTAAAGGAATATTCTTATGTTACGTCCATTTGGTAATCCTAAGACCTGAGACACCATGGATGTCTTGTGCCTGAGTTATTAGGGTTTGATAGTGTTTTATACAGCCTTGATCTTAAGGTTGTAGTCAGCACTCATTGGCTCTAATAGGTCTTGCATGAAGGCATATGAGTGGTCAATAAGGAATCATCACTCTCAATGTTATGAGAGAGAATGTCAGGGTCAGTTCTTAAATATAACTCTCAATGTGAATCTCTGGCCAGAGTGATAGATGAAATATGAAAGAGTTTCATAGGGTTCATCTTATTGAGATTATAATTTGAAGAACATATGACAAGAAAGTTAAGATAGGGTTTTGACTTGTATCCATACCCTAAATATCTTAACTGTGACATTAGGGGATGAAGGATTAAGTAACAAGAAGGGTTCATATAGTTCTGCTATTCACCCAAACCTAGGGCATGTCATGACACATTGCTAGACGTCACTCATGACCAGTGAAAGCCTATTGATAAGTGTTATCAATGAGGGCATAATTGGAATAGTTTCAATTAAACCTATAAATAGAAAGTTTCTATTTTAGGCGACATGGAGATGTCCCTAGTCACTGCTAGGTTGGGGTGAACCCAATGGGTCACACACAATAGAGGGTAAGAGAGTTCCTTAAACTTGAGAGAGGGGAATCCTATGTTTAAGTTAACTTTGATTTTGATTAATTAAAAGTTAATTAATTAAAGGTCAAAATTAACCAAGAATAGGATTATTCTATTCTAGGATATTTGGTCATGCTAGCACTAGTAACCAAACATCCCTAAAAGAGGAGAATATCTATAAATATGAGTGTTTACACTCATTCTAGGGCAAGCAACCCTAAGGGCCGAAATTCTCCCTCTCTCTCTCTCTCCATTCTAGCTTTCTCAAGTGTTGTGAAAGACTAGAAAGGTTTAGGGAATCTTACCTTTGTGTGGATACCGTTGGAGGCTTCATTGCGTTGAAGTTCGAGGTTGAGGATTGCAAATCGAAAGGCGAATCAAGTAAGGTTAATTAATGTTTTATTAATTTTATTTGCTTGTATGTAAATCTCATATCCCTATGCTTGTTCGATTCTTGTTTAGAATCTTTCGATGATGGAATACCTTTATTAAAAATTTTGTTTTGTCTTCCGCTGCGATTCCATGATTTCGATCGATTCCTTTCACTGCTGTGGTGGACGAAGCTGGATAAAGGAGCGCATCTCCCTGAAGATCAGATGGGCAATATCAATCTCGTCCTCGCCCATAAAAGCTATCAACAATCTGATCATATCCAAGTGGATGCTACTATCCGTCCCTCGAGGTCTCAAGTTGCATAAAAGCAACTTGATCATCACTGCATAGATGGTCTTCATAGTGCCACTCGTGAAATTTCCCCCGGAGTAACGAGCTGGGTCAACACAGACGATCTGAGCGCACTGGGCTGGTGTCAACAGGGGGTGCTCAGTATCATCCTCAGCAGGAGGGAATGTAATGGACGCAGGAACAGGGCGCTCACAACCCAGGTACTGTGCAATCCAATCCACAGAGAGCTCGATCGACCGCTTGCCCACTTGGGCAACAAACATCTCATCATCATGATCGTGCGTCCGTGCGACAGAATAGAACTCTCGCACTAAAGAGGGTTTATAACCCTTTCCCTTTGTCAACCAAGCTGTGAGGTGTCTCCACTCCAGACGAGTCACGAGAGGTGTTTCTTCCAAGAATTTCGAGGCATCCACATACCTCTCCACATTGAATTTCTTCTCCTTCAGTACATCTGCCCAACTCTTCACATCTGTTTTCTGTTTTTTCTGTGGTGGTGGCCTTTCTTTTCTGGATGTGCCAGACCATTTGGCGGGCCTAGATGTCAGAGGCTTTTTGATGCCCCCAGTAATGCCAATAGTCGGATGCTCGGTGTCAATCTCATATGGGTCAAAGAACTCGCTGTCATCGTCAGACTGAACCCTGGAATCTGACCCAAGAGGTCGTCGGAAAGTAGGATCAGAGGCGGACTCGCTGTCTGAATCAGTGCTGTCCTCATATACCACCTTCTGTCCCTTACCCACAGATGGGTTCTTCGTACGCGCCGGTCTAACCGGCGGTGCCTCTCGGATGACAGGCCCTGTTTCCGGCCTCGTTTCCGGCTGATCCGGATGGACTACAACAGATTTACCCTTATCTAAGGGTACATCAGGTTGCTTTTGACGCACCATTCTCAGAATTTTTAATCGTTCACTTCTTCACACCACAACCCCAATTCACAAACCCAGTACACACAATACAACAAAATTTTCCACAGCAGCAATATAACAGTAATGAAAAATAAAATCCCTCTAAACACAACCCAATCAAACAACTTAATTTCTCCTCCAAAGAGACAAACGTCACAGACCACAAAACTGACCTTAATTCCAAAGATTGACGAAGCTGTGAAGAAACCAAAATCCTGAAGCCTCGCAGGAGTTATGACCGGAAAATATGTTGATGAGAGCCGGTAGTAAGAGGGGGTGTATTTGCAGTAGCGACAATGGTGGCTAAAGCACTGTTGAAGAGAAAAATAGAAGAAGAAAGGAAAGAAAGGAAGAGAGAGAGAGGCGGAGCTGCACTATACCGGACGAGACAAGGTGGAGATGATGGTGGAGATGGTGGTTGGCCGGCGGTGGTTGCAAGATCACGGGTTTGAAGGTGAAAAGGCGCGGGAGAGAGAGAGAAAAGAATAGGAAGAGAATAGAAGGAAAAAGAAAATAAAAAGAAAAAGAAAATGAAAAGGAAATAAAAGAGAGGCGGTGCCCGCGTGACCCACAACATATTTTTTTAAAATCTGGGTTAACCCTATCGATAGGGTTGAGGACCTATCGATAGGGGTAAGGCTCGGTCTGCAGGGAGTTGAGGCTGAAAAGAACACCTATCGATAAGGTATATGACCTATCGATAGGCCTATCGATACGTTTTGAGACCTATCGATAGGACTTAGCTCGGTTTGCAGGTTTTCATAACTGAGAATGTAACCTATCGATAAGGTATATGACCCTATCGATAGGCCTATCGATAAGAACGAATACCTATCGATAGGAAGACTGAAAATGCGACCAAAAACATCATGTTCCTCCAATTTCAAGCGGCATGAGACATCTCAAAAGCTCACACAACTATAAACACATCGAGACGACTCAAAAACACAATAATCAACCCACGGTTACCTAAGTATATGAACAATTGGATTTAACGGCTCAAAACCGGGTACAAATAGAGATATGACTGATTTAAACCAACTGAAAGGCTTACAAACTCTGAATGAAGGCCTAAAATCACATTCTAACTTTTCCAATGTTCTCAATTGATCACAATTCATCCATGACACATAAGCACTTAATCAAGTAAAATTGCAATGCAAAATCAGTAGAACAACCAAATAAGCTGAAATGAGTAATATGAATATATGTGCCCCAGAACAATAAGAGTGGCTCAATTCATGCATAAAATATTATAAATCTCCACTCTAAACGAGGATCTTCATCACATACTTATCTGCTACAGACAATATTCAAAACGATTCGTGCACGTGCAATGTAATTGGGAACAAACCAATTCAAAGTCCAGAAATAATTTATGCACAAAGTATAGTATCATGGGTACTATGATGCACAAACTTTGAGAAATTGCCATTAAGGACAAGAAATGAGAAATTTTCATAGCTAATTGCAAGACAAGAGGCCAAATATGTAATCAAAATATTGGAATCACAAAATGAAATGCATGTGAACTCCCACCCTCCAACTTAGATCCTATCATTGTCCCCAATGAGGAAAAAGAAAGAATGCAAGCCAGTAAGAAAATGACACAACACACAACTAACTACAAGGGATTACTAAACAAACAGAGGCAAGGACTTCCTCCCAAGAAGAGCTAAGTTTAACGTCTTCAGCCAGACGTGATGAAAGTCCTTAGTCGAACTCATAAGTGGGGTCCTCAAGAGTCATGGATTCAACCACCATACCATCCCGAGTCAAATCCCCATTTCCAAAGCCTTCGATGTAAGGCTTCAGCCTTTGGCCATTCACCGTAAATGAAGAACCATTACGGGGATTGCGAATCTCAATAGCACCGTGGGGAAAAACATTGACAACCGTGTAAGGCCCGTCCCATCGAGACCTTAGTTTGCCCGGAAATAACCGCAATTTGGAATTAAAAAGCCAAACTCGTTGATCAGGCTCAAATGATTTACGAGTAATATGTTTATCATGAAATGCCTTCATTTTGGCCTTATAAATTTTTGAACTTTCATATGCCTCGTTGCGAATTTCCTCGAGCTCACTAAGTTGAAGTCGGCGGTTAGAACCCGCTTCCTTCATCTCAAAATTAAACTGACGAATAGCCCAGAGGGCTTTATGTTCGAGCTCGACGGGAAGATGGCATGGTTTTCCATAAATGAGCCGGTAAGGGGACATGCCAATGGGGGTTTTATAAGCTGTACGGTAAGCCCAAAGAGCGTCGACAAGTCTCAAAGACCAATCTTTACGGTCGGGCTTGACCGTTTTCTCCAAAATATGTTTTATCTCCCGATTGGACACTTCCACTTGCCCACTAGTTTGGGGATGATATGGGGTCGCGACTTTATGGGTAATGGAGTATTTGGCAACAAGGGCCGCAAAAGGTTTATTATTAAAATGGGAACCTCCATCATTAATGATAGCCCTAGGACACCCGAATCAAGAGAACACGTTCTCTTGAAGGAACTTCAGAACTACCTTATGATCATTAGTCCTAGTGGCAACTGCCTCTACCCATTTAGACACATAATCCACAGCCACTAGGATATATTCAAAACCATGAGAGATGGGAAAAAGTCCCATAAAATCAATACCCCAAACATCAAAGATTTCTACTATAAGAATCGGGTTCAAAGGCATCATATCTCTCTTAGACATAGAGCCCATCTTCTGGCAATTATCACAGGACCTACAGAAGTCCATAGCATCTCGAAACAGGGTAGGCCAATAGAACCCACACTGAAGAACTTTAGCAGCGGTTTTCTTGCCACTAAAGTGTCCACCACAAGCCAGAGTGTGGCAGAACTTCAAAATCTCATGCACCTCATTCTCAGGGATGCATCGGCGGATCACTTGGTCCGCACAGTACCTAAACAGAATAGGATCCTCCCAAAAATAATTTTTAATTTGTGAAAAGAATCGATCCTTGTCCTGTTTGGCCCAAGTAGATGGTATAAGTCCTGTAGCTAAATAGTTAACAATGTGAACGAACCAGGGCAAAGATACCTGAGAGACTGCAAATAACTGCTCATCGGGAAAAGAATCCCGAATCGAAAATCACTATCCTTATCAGCTAGAATCCTAGACAGGTGATCAGCAACTACATTCTCCGACCCCTTCTTATCCTGAATTTCAAAATCGAATTCTTGCAAGAGAAGAATCCATCTAATCAACCTAGGCTTGGTCTCTTTTTTGGACAGAAGGTACCGCAGAGCAGCATGATCAGAGAACACAATGACTTTAGATCCTAACAGATAAGAACGGAATTTATCTAAGGCATAGACAACAGCTAGTAACTCCTTTTCAGTGGTGGTGTAGTTCATTTGAGCATCATCAAGAGTTTTACTAGCATAATATATAACTCGAGGAAATTTATCTATCCTTTGACCCAAAACAGCCCCTACAGCGTAGTCAGACGCATCACACATAATCTCAAATGGATAGGACCAATTCAGGGGCTGCATGATAGGATCAGTGCTCAAGAGAGAGAGCAGTGTAGTAAAGGCTTTCAGACAAGCCTCATCAAAGACAAATGGAACATCCTTGGCAAGAAGGTTGCACAAGGGCCTAGAGATTTTACTGAAGTCTTTGATAAATCGCCGATAAAAACCGGCATGTCCAAGGAAGGACCTAATCTGCTTGACAGTGGTAGGAGGTGGCCACTTACCAATTAAATCAACTTTTGCACGATCAACCTCAATACCACGACTAGACACCACGTGTCCTAAGACAATACCTTCACGAACCATAAAATGGCTCTTTTCCCAACTTAGGACCAAATTGGTTTCACAGCAACGCTTTAAAACCTTGGAAAGATTAGAGAGGCATGAATCGAAAGATGAACCAAAAACTGAAAAATCATCCATAAAAACCTCTAGAAAGTCTCCAATCATGTCAGAGAAAATGGCCGTCATGCATCTTTGGAATGTGCTAGGAGCATTGCATAGGCCGAATGACATGCGCCTATAGGCAAAAGTGCCAAAAGGGCAAGTAAAGGTGGTCTTTTCTTGGTCCTCGGGGTATACTGTACTTTGGTTATATCCAGAATAACCATCTAAAAAGCAATAAAAGCTCTGCCCCGCAAGTTTTTCTAGAATTTGGTCAATGAATGGAAGTGGAAAGTGATCCTTTCTAGTTCTAGAATTAAGCTTACTATAGTCGATGCATACTCGCCACCCAGTGGTAGCTTGAGTAGGGACTAGAATACCCTCATCATTTGCAACGACAGTGATACCGGACTTTTTAGGCACAACTTGGGTAGGAGCTACCCAAGCACTGTCAGAAATGGGGTAGATGATACCCGCATCCAACAACTTCACGACTTCCTTCATAACCACTTCCTTCATGTTGGGATTGAGCTTTCGCTGCATTTCCCGTGAAGGTATAGCTCCCTCCTCAAGATGGATTCGGTGCATGCAAATAGATGGATCTATACCCTTAAGATCGGCAACCGACCACCCTATGGCTTGTTTATTCTCATCTAGAACTTTCATGAGTTTACTCTCCTGCTCTATACTCAAATCAGAAGCAATGATAACCGGAAGAGAGTCATTATCACCTAGAAACTTATACTTAAGATTTGCCGGTAAAGACTTCAACTCAAGTTTCGGGGCAATCTCTAGAGATGTAGGCATGGAGGTATTAGACAATTGAGGCAAAGCCTCGACTTTAGGCTTCCAAGGTAGGTTGCCTAATGCAGGAGTTGACTCGAGAATCTGATTCACCTCTAGGATAGACTGGTCAATATCAAAATCTTCATAATTAAAATGTGCCAGACATGACTCTAAAGGATCCTGGGACAGAATAAAAGGCAAAGCCTACTCGACTGCATGGTCAATGACGTCTACAAACGAGCACTCCTCAAAGTGGTGAGGGTGTGTTACAGCATGGTACACTTGAAGCTTAGCCTTTATATTACCAAATGAAACTTCCATGATACTCGATCGACAATGTAGGACTGCATTAGCAGTCACAAGAAGAGGTCGACCTATGATGACAGGAATTTGAGGTCTAGTGGTATTTACCGGTTCCATATCTAGAACAATAAAATCGGCCGGAAAGACAAATGACTCGATCTTAACTAACACATCCTGTAAAACACCCCTAGGAACCTTGGTCGACCTATCGGCAAACTGTAACACGGTGGGTGTAGGTTTGAGCTCACCGAGCTCCATCTTCTCATACACAGAATATGGAAGAAAATTCACACTGGCCCCATAATCAATCAAGGCCCGGTCTACATAGTGACTCCCTAAGAAGCATGGAATAGTCGGAGTACCCGGGTCTTTACGTTTGACAGGGACGTGGTACTGAACCACAGCACTCGCCACATCCGAGAGGACTGCTGATTTAGCGAAATGCACGCGCTCCTTGCGCTGCTGAGTACATAGGTCCTTCAAGAATTTAGCATAAGAAGGGATCTGCTTAATGGCATCTAAGAGTGGAAGATTAATGTGCACTTGCTTAAAAACTTCTAGCATTTCACTCAAAGACGCTCCCTTCTTCTTTCCTCTAACAGGCGCAACTAACGCCGATGGGAATGGAGCCTTTGGCACATAGGATGCCAATGGGTCGTCAGAATTTGAGGGAAAGTTATCCCTCTTAGGCTCACTCATTACCCCCTTCCCTTTCTCATTCTCACTCTTTTTCTTTTCACTCACTTCCCCAACCTTAGGAATTCTAGACACATTCCCATCCTCATTAACTCTCTCCTCAACCTTATTATCAACAATTTTTCCACTTCTCAAAGTAGTGACCGCTTTTACATCCTCATGATAGTGAGAGTCCTGTGAAGAAGAACTCTCGGCCAAGTGTGCTCCTTTAGGGTTATTGATGGGTTGACTCGGAAGTCTTCCCTCCTCTCGACGGCTCAGGGTGGCCGCGATTTGCCCAACTTGAGTCTCTAACTTAGCAATGGATTGCGAATGAGAGCTCAGGAGTTGACTATTAGCTTCTATGTTTTTCAGAGCTTTAAGAACTTGCTCTTCGAAACCACTACTTCTTTGGCTTTGAGGTGTTTGTGATGGATTGACACTTTGGTTTTGAGACTGGGACTGAAGGTGAGGTGGTCTATAAGGTGGTGCAGCATTAGAATTTCCCCCTTGGAAGTTGGACCTAGGGGCTTGCTGATAGGTGTTACTCGACCCTTGGAACTGGTTTCCTGTCCCTTGGGAAGGTTGAGACCACCGCAAGTTAGGGTGACTCTTCCATCCCGGATTATAATTATTCGAGTATGGATAATTCCTTGGGTTAGAGAACCCTTGGGCTGCATGGACCTGTTCCTGGACAAACTCGGGGTATTGGGGAGCCATAGGACATGACAGAGTGTCATGACTATTATCTGCGCAGATGTCACATACCGCACTCACTGGAGTAACAGATGAAGGAAAAATCCTAGGTGGTTGACCTTGAGCAGCAAGCAGTTGATCCATTTTCACAGATAATGCCGCCACTTGTTGGTTTATCACTGTGGTACTTTCTACCTCATAAACACCCTTCCTAGAATTAGAGGTTGAAGACGAACCTCTATCATTTTGACTCATTGAGGCCATAATGATAGAATCCTCACTGAGAATTTCGAATAAATCCCATGCCTCCTCGGCACTCTTCCTTAAAATTGCACCTCCACTAGCAGAATTCACTAGACTCTTATCCTTAGCACATAGACCCTGGAAGAATGACTGGACAACTTGCCAATCAGGAATACCATGATGGGGACACAATCGAAGGAGTTCCTTTATTTTCTCCCATGACTCATGAAACGACTCACCCTCTCTCTGAACGAAATGGGTAATAGCATACCTCATTTGAGTAGTACGACCAATAGAGTAGAACCTAGCCAGAAATAATGTCTGAAGATCAGACCAAGTGGTGACAGGCTCTGTGGTCCTAAGGGTGTTAATCCAGGTCTTAGCTTTATCTCGCAGAGAATACGAGAACAGGAGGAGTTTAATGGCATCAGCAGTGAGGCCCTGAATTCTAATGGTGGAACAAATCCCTAAAAATTCAGTAAGGTGATCGTATGGATTCTCTCTATCCAACCCGTAGAAGGTTGGTAACATCTGAAGTGTGGCATGACGAATCTCATACTGGACGTTTTCAATATTAGGGATTTGGATGCAGGAAGGTGGAGTGAATGCACCAGGCATAAAGTGATCTCTAATCATCCTAGGTGCTTGCTGGACTTGCTGTGGAACTACAACAGGTCGAGGTGAGTCTTGACCTTGGTTTTCCATTGGATTGACAAATTCTGACCCTAGATCGGGTCGACTTGCTCGAAGAGAACGTAAAGTACTTTCTAACTCTAGGTCAAGCGGTTGTAGGTCACAGGACACAGACCTTCTACCGTGCATGCAAATAACCCCCCCAGATGAATGAAATGCAATGAGTGAATTTAAAATATTATGAAAATAGACTTGAGATGAGAAGATACTCCCCTCGGTCCCGATTGCTAATCTTTATGCGGTCCTATCCAAAACTTTGACACCTGGGCAAAATTTTATTTATTTTTTTAGCAATTTTTTGGCCTTGGCCTTAGCGCGCAAAATCTTCAGCGGACCTGTAAGTCAACAACCTGAATCGAGAAGAAGGGAAGATCAGTAGAAACAGGAAAATAAAATCCTAAGCTACAACTAAAACAAGATTCATTGTAAATTCTATAACCGTGCAATAGTCCCCGGCAACGGCGCCAAAATTTGATCAGCCCAAACAAGGGAGGTTATTTCCTTATTTGTGATCAATATTTAAATTTATAAAACTACTCGTGCTTAAAACCTCAATTCGTTAGAAAAGTATTTAGTGCACGGGTGTCGAACACAGGGACTAATGGCTGAGTTATGAGAAGTTATTCTGATTATGATTTTAGTTACCAAACAGATTCTTGATTTTTAAGGGTTGGTTGTTTGTTTAAACTAGAGAGCATGAAACTATTATCAAATCAAATTAAATGGAAAATCCCGGGTTTCGAATCCACTTTAGTTAGGGAGTTATTATGCATATGATTAACGCAAAAGGCTTCGCAATCATTTATGATCGGCGATGATCTAAACTACAAGATTAAATCATCAATAATATATTACGCTTGTGTTCATATAGTTTATTCATCCGAATAAGGCATAACCTGTCAAGCAAAGCATGCACAGGTTATCCTAGTTAAGTATGAACAAACTAATGAATACAAACGTATTCGATTAATACTATTGCACAACCAATATGAATATAATCACAGAAAACATTCATACTAAAAGATAAAAGATTTATTAATGAACGGATTGCATAAAATGGCAATCTCTCAAAGTTGTACAATTATCATAAACTCATTACAAAACCTTAAACCTTAATCAAAACATAATCAAACCACTAACCAAGCTTCATCTACACCCAAGGAGAAGAGTTTAGCCGCTCATGGTCGGGGCTGAATCGCCGGAGGTCTTCGTTCCTTCCATGCGCAGCCAATATCTCCGTTGAATGGTATGGGAGGGATGAAAAGGATGAAAACCAATATCACAGAGGTTCCTCCTAAGTCTGGGATGAATTCGATCTCCTCTAAGTCTCCAAAAAAATGTCTTTAAATAGTGTACTGGCCCTTTTCTCCCGAGCTCTGCCGAATTTCAAGATTCCCCACTTGCTAAAAAGAAATTCTAAACACTTTAGGAAACTGCCCGGCTCAAACCTATCGATAGGCCTAGAGCCCTATCGATAGGCCTATCGATAGGCCTAGAGCCCTATTGATAGGTGATGTGTGCAGATGCTAGAAAACTGCATAACCTTCAAATCCGAGAGCTTCCCTATCGATAGGGAAGGTAGCCTATCGATAGGCTTGGGTAAATTTTGCATTATAACTTTGAATTATCTGCTTTTCGCGCTCGGTGTTCATCCTGGCATGCTACATTTGCTCCCATTCATCCATGTGCTCTCTTTGGGTTGTTGATCTTGGTCTTTCTGATGGAATTTAACCTATACAAGACAAAAAACATACATAAGACTAAAAACCAATCAAATCAAAGTACTTACAGTGTAAAACTCCCGATGTTAGCCTCGAATGCTTTAAAACGAAGCTTGATTGTGGAACAATCACACCCTCCAACTTTGACTTTGCTAGTCCCTAGCAAACACTGAAAACAATGAAAACTAAAAATAACAAGAAATCAAAATAATAAAAGAAGCAAATTAAGAAAAAGCCACTTTCGCAGGGAATCGTGATTGCACTTAGCATGTGCAATAAGCCTTTTAAACCCCTAGGTTCCCCCTAGTGGACGAGTTATAGTCTCGTGAGGGTTTGCAGAAATGACGCCCACAAACATAATGCTGACTCACAGTTAACTAAAAACAATTAAGCTCAAATCTTGTCTTTTCAATTCAAACATCTCAAAAGGTTATGCAAGCTACTCCACAGGATAGGCATACATGGTACACAAATTATCAAATAACTGAAAATATAGTAAGTTCCAAATCGTGTGAGTGAAGTGAACCGACTAAAAATTATTTTCTAAGCAGAATAAGCCTATAATTCAGATCCTGTGACGAGTTTCAACTTCGAATCTCACTTGGATGATCACTCTCAAAAAAAATATTTCTCACGAAAGGTTAATAGGTTCATGTAATATCCCAATAAGATTCATATAAGTTCCAAAACTCATATAATAGCACAAAGAGTTGACAGAGATGAAATGAAATGATAATGCATGTAATTTAAACAAAGATTTCAGCACATATAATCATTTGATGTAAATACGATCAAGAGAGAATAAGGTTCAAAATTTGAATCAATTAGGACTTGACTTGGATTATAATGACCTTGGTTACAATAAAGAAGGGAAACACCAAGATGAAATGACTTACAAAAACTGTTTGGATTACTACCCAAGCCATCTCATTTACCAAAAAAAAATGACTCTAAGACTTACTTAAACTAAACTAGACACACTTAACTAAAAGAATAAAAAAGAACCCAAACTCAAACCCCATCAACCAACTACTCAGCTCCATCACCCACATCCTCATGGTGTCCAACCTCATCTACATGAGCATCCCCAGCTGGGACCTCAGCTCTAGCCTCCTCGGGCTCCGCAAATAAGGAAAAATCAAAGGCAGTAAAAGGAAGCTCCTGCTGGATACGCCATAAGACCCTCTGCCTAGCGGACTGACGCTGAAGCTCAGCTCGAATCTGCTCATGCTCTCTCATTAAGGCCTGCTGCCCCTCCAACAACTGTCTCTGCCCATCCAATAACTGTAGTAACAAGCCCTCAACACCGGAAGGATGGGCAGGTACAGACTCAGCTGGCCCAGATGGCCCTGTCTCAGCTGGCCCAGATGGCCCTGAAGTAGTCTCGACAGGCCCAGATGGCACTGTCTCAGTAACTGCTGGCTGAGATGCTGGCTGTGGCAACTCTGGTAACACTCCCTGACGCCTCGATAACGCAGACTGAGCAGCTCTCAAACTCCTCGTCAAAGTGATTGGAGTAATAGGTCCCTCTCCCCATAAACTCTGCTCGGATGACTTACACCCAGCCTCAATGCATCGCTGTGTAATCATCTGGGGAAAGGGCATGTTCTGCTTGTTAGAGGTATGCCCTAAAACCAATCCTAAAGTGCATATCTA
>JAESVK010065977.1:3589-24325 GCA_017140935.1 Hamamelis virginiana
AAAAAAAAGCCCTAACTTACCAATTAGCCAATTAGGTGGCTTTGTGCTGGTCCTTCCTTCAAAAGTGCAGCTAAAGCAAGCTTTTCGATGATGGCTGGCCCTTCCTTGAGCATCAATGGTGGCTTGCGATTGTGAGAAATTAGGGCCAAGGGGTCAGCTGGGTATCAATGCCATTTCGTGAGGTGTAAAACAACCACTTTTGTGAAGCAAGCTGGTCCTTCCTTCAAAATTGCAGCTGAAGCAAGCTAATCGATGATGGCTACTCCTTCCATGGCCATCAATGGTAGCTTGCGATTGTGAGAAGTGAGAATGAAGGAAGGGATCAGGGTCCTTTTTGTTTTGCTTCGTGAAATGTAAAATCTTTTTTTTTTTTTTTGTGATTTGCATCGAATCAGCCTTCAATTAGACCGAGTTTAGCATTGCAATGGCTTGCGATTGTTGATTTCAATTAATTGAATCAGATTGCCATTAATCCACGTCCGCACATTTCTTATTTCTGCACGTCCCTATAAGAAACTAACTGTATATATAGGATGGTTCCAAAAGGCACCAGGTGCTCATGCGCACTTCTCCCATCCCAAAAAGGGAGCTCATCCAACGGGTCCAAATGCACATCTCCTCTCACATCATCTCAAGCTGATTTTATGTACTTTTTTAAACTTTCTTTTAAAGAGTGATGTTGAATATTATAATGAACAAAATTACATTTGGTAATAAGTTGTGAGAATTTCTAATAGCCACTTGGTCACTAAATAACTAAAAGCTCCTACATGCTACTCATATAACAATTTTTAACAAAAAAATGGAATCCTTTTTACTTCCATTCATCTTACCGCAGTATAACACATTCGGAATGGGGTATTAGAATAACCCCACGTACAGTTGCTACTAATCACATGCAACCTGATTTGAAAAATATTCTATTACAAACTACCCAAGTGCAACACTCTCTTGCCCATTGTTTACCATAAAAAATTGCAACGTGGGCATTGTGGAGATTTTGCCACGTGTGCAGAAAAGAGAATAAATAAGATAATGCCACGTAGAGATTAGAAGAAACTCTTAGAAGTTGAAGCTGGAAAAGCAAGAGAGCTGACACATGGCTTGTTAAGAGGCTTTCAAATAAAAAGGACCGGCCATGATTGTTTGTTAGAAGATGACCCGCGTCGCTGAAGAAATGGGATCATGGCCCATCAAATAAGGAAGTGAGGGAGTGGGCTTGGGCATTTAACAGCCCAGCTACCTATTTATATGAAACAGCAGCGAATGAACAAGGGGAACTCAATCCAAACCAGCCCATGGCAAAATATTCTAGCTTTAGTTTCCAGTAGCAGTTCGTCAATTTCGAAGCAGTTTTCAGTTCTCAATTGCAGTAGTTAATCAATCTTTCCAAAAGCAGTTTATCATTTCCTTTAGCAGCAATTCATCAGTTTCGGTTAGTTGTATTTGCAGATTCTGATTTTCTAATTTCATAGTTTAATCTTTATTTAAATGGAGTTTGTTTCTTATTTTGTTCATTCAAGCATTGTAAGTATTTCTTTTTGCCTTTCAATTTTAGTTAAATTCACTTCAGTCAATGGAATTTCTTGTTTTTAATTTGTGTTTTTCCTTTTAAGTAATTATCTTTTAAGTATCTTAGATTTTAACACTAGAACCCAAGAGGACTAACCTCTAATTCTCGTCAATCGCTTGATTTTAATTCTAATTCCAAAGTGACCGACTAGGCATCTAGGACCTTTCCTAGATTCTCGGCCTAGAAGGTGCTAGAGGCCGTGTTCGCACGGTCTTTGGGCTTTTGAACCCTGGCACGCCTGCATATCTAGACCTTACACCAAAGGTCTGAGACCGTCATTTTCACCAGGAACACCTTTTTGGCACGCCCTGTAAGAATACACCATGGGAACGCAGCGGAAGGTAGGTTTTTAAAAATTTCCCATGTATTCATCCATGAATCTTCTTAATCATTGAATCGGATCAACTTTAAATTAAATACATTAAAGTAAAGCTTACATTGATTTGTTCCTTTGCGATGTTCTCTTCCTTTGATGATCGTCCTCGCTCAATCCTCGAGCCCCAAAAGAATGGTGGCCTGCAATGAACGTCCACACGAACACAAGTGTTGCAAAGCCTTCTTGAATTTTTCAACACTTGAAAAAGACAAGCATGGAGAGGGAGAGAGAGAGAGGGGCGGCACCTAGAGAGTGGATTTGGATGATGCAAGCTTGAAGGCTATTAGGGTTCACTCTCTTTAAATAAGCCTCTCCTCTTCTTAGGGTGTTTGGTTACTAGTGCTAGCATGACCATTAACCCTATTTTGGTTATTCACATTCTTGAATTAGATTTCCTTTTGGCTATTAATTAATTAACCCTTAATTAATTAAAGCCAAACACATATTAATAAGAATGCAACCCTCTCACAAGTTTAACAACCTCACTTATGTTCTTATGTGTGTGACCCATTGGGTTCATCCCAACCTAGTAGTGGCAGGGGACATCTCAATGTCGCCCAAAATAGAAACTTTCTATTTTTAGGTTCGATTGGAACAATTCCAATTTTTCCCTCAATGATAACCCTTATCATTAGGCCTTCACTAGTCATGAGTGACATCTAGCAATATGTCATGACGTACCCTAGGTGTGGGTGAATATACGAACGTGTAAATGAACCCTTCGTGCTATAAATAATCCCTCACCAAACAATGTCTCGATTAAGTTAGTTGGGTATGGATTCATGTCAAACCCTAACTTAATCATGCGTTACTAATTCACCAGATTATAATCTCAATTAGGTATACCTTTGAAACACTTTTCTTGGCAACCTTCTGCTTTGGCCAAAGACTCCATTGAGATAGTAACTGTGAACTAACTGAGACATTCTCCCTTTCTCATTAAGGGTGGTGATCCTCTATTGCACACTCACCTATCTTCATACATAACTCACTAGAGCCAATGAGCACTGATTACATCCTTATGATTAAGGGTGTACGAGATACTATCAAACTCTAGCAATTCATATATAAGATAACAAGTGGTGTCTCAAGTCTAAGGATTACAACTGTGACTATACACATGAGCAGCCTTTGACATACAAATAGAATTCCATAAGCTGTACTCATATTGGTCACGTTCAGTGTACTTGTTCTCTAACAAGCACCCACAGGTTTACTATAGTGTCTCTACACAGATGGTTCGAGACTCACCATCCTCCCATGGAGCTAGTAAAACCTGAGCTAATCTTAACGGTTTATAATCGTCCAAATATATAAACCTATGATCAGGAACAAGTTTAGGACAGATGTACTTGAAAGTTATATGTCTCTCTATCTCAACACTTGAGATATAACTCTCTATCATACTATCCAAGGACTTTATCATGAACAGTAATTAAACACAAGTTTACATGATAAAATAGCCATATCATAAATGAATAAAGATCCATACAAGATAATATAATGAAATATAAAACCCTAAACTCAAAAGAACAATTGGTTTTAGGGCACATATCTAACACGCCCGGTGGGACACATTTGTGTTAAATGCATAATAGACTTGTCACAAGATCAATGACTAATTCGATCGAGGAACATGGGACATCGTCAGATGGATCCCATGGTGAAGAAGAGCCTAGTTCAAATGAGATTTTAACTGAATTGAGGAAAATGTTAAATCATTTGGATGAAACAATACAAAAAGGAAATACAAATTTAATCCAAATTTTTTAGAACTTAATAAGTCAAATGAAAAAATCAATGGGAAATAATAGCCAACCTTGTGAATCAAATGATCAAGAGGCCTTTAGGATTCATTTTTCAGTAGAAAAAGCCTTAGAATCTGGAGCGAATGTGACAGACAAAGGTGAATCAAGCCACCAAGGTCTTAAACCTGCTTCATCACATACTCCATTTCCACCATTGGTTAGTCCTATTGAGGATGAAAGACCATATGTCCCGCCTCCTTTGAGGAATGGCCAAACCTAACCGTTCAAATTTTGAGGGATCACAAACTGCAACCAGAAGGCCTAATCAGGGGCCTGATTTTGGATCAAAAAGTTTGGGTAAACAACATTTTTTTGTTAATACACCCGAGGGGCAAAACATTAGAGGCAATCAAGGTCCGAATACTTTGACCGATGATAACTTTAGACCTAGATCCACTAATATGAATGACCTTTCAAATCAAATGCCCAGTGGGCAGGATGGGCGTACATTCAATAGCATTACTGGTGGTAGACCTTACGAGGTTTTTCAAAACCCGACATTTATTTCTGAATGACCTTTTGAAATATTAATAGGGGTAATACACCATACCGTAATGAGATTGTTGACATAGTCCAAGAATGTCTCGCCGCAGGTAATCAGAGGAGAATTGTAAGACCTTTATACAAAAAGCCATATCCCGAGTGGATAGAACAGTGCAATGACTTTCCTAGAGGTTATAAGGTACCTGAGTTTACTTTGTTTTCAGGAGAAGGTGGTTAGTCCACCATTGAACACATTGGCCGTTTTACCATATAATGTGGTGAGGTCTCGGCCAATGACAACCTAAAATTAAGACTTTTTGGTAATTCCTTGACTGGAACGGCCTTTACTTGGTATATAAGTCTTCCTCCAAATTCGATTTTAAATTGGAGACAAATGGAAGAGCGTTTTCACAAGCAATTCTATAGATCTGAACCTGAAATAACAATGGCCGATTTATCCAAGTTTAGACAATTATAAGGTGAAAGTGCAGAATAGTATATAGCTAGGTTCAAAAAGGCCAAAAATAGATGTACTGTCTTCTTACCCGAGCAAGAGTTTGTTAAACTCGCTCAGAATGGCTTTGAACTAGAATTACGAAAGAAATTCGAAGGTATGGACTTCGAAGACCTTTTTGAGTTATCTGCTAGAGCGTCTAGATATGAGAGGCTTTTAAGAGAGGAAGATCAGAGAAAAGCCTCATCGTTTGGGACATATTACCATGACCCAAATTTTGAAGTAGACCTGGCTGAAGTCATAGCTAGGAAACCTTTTATATGCCAGGCCTTAAAAAATGAAGGATATGGAGGCCCCTCATGACTCAAAGGTTAGGAAAAATCTTATGGATGTTAAAAGAAAATTTTCATTTGATTTATCAAAAGCATCTGAGATATTTGATCATTTATTGACAGGAAAATTTATCAGGCTTTTAGATGGCCATAAACTTCCTGGTCGTGAAACCGGGGATTTCTGTAAGTGGCATGCAACAAGGTCTCACGATACTAACAATTGTGTTGTTTTCCGACATGTAATACAGGATTGCATTGATAAAGGTCTTTTAAGATTTCCAGAAAAAGACAAAGAAGCTATGGCGGTAGACACTGATCCATTCCCAGTAGCTAAGATTGCTGTTGCCTCAACTGGCCTAAGATCTTTATCGAGGAATGGGGTGCAAAATTACCACCAAAGAAATTTTCCACATTTCCAGCAAGCTTGGTTCAGGAATGAAAGACCTTGGAATTTCCACCATCCAAGAGTTCCCTTCATTCCAAACTCGGCCAGATCTCAGATTTGCTGCAATTGTCACAATCCTTTGAATCTGGAAAATCACCCAAGACCTTTCATGAGGCCTTACCATTTCGAAAGAACTCAAAGGTTTCATGGTCTTCCTCTTGCCCAGAAGAGATGGGTGCCGAAAGTTCCAATACAAAGACTTCAAGGAAATGCTATTGATCAAGGTTCAAGGATGATCAAGCCTCCTTTAACTAGAGAAGGAGTATGGACCAGATTGGAACATCCCAAATTCCCAAGCCCTTTTACCAAAACTTAGAAGAGGAGATTTCAAAGAAGGAGAGCTGAATACAGAAGGTCTTTCCAAACAGTTCTGAATTCTGACACAAACAAGGTACGCAAAAATCTGACTGTAATTGTTGAAGGAGATCGTAGGAAAGTTCAATAAGTCTCAAACAACAACAAGGTGGAAGTCAGAACCGTTACAAAAGAGGGTAAAGGGCTTATTTCTACCCTTGAAGAAATAGAAGACATGTCTTTTGGTCTAAAAACCATTGAGGACCAGGGTCTTTCCATGCGGACAAATGAGACCGTCAGTAAATTAGGGGATGAATGAGATTTTATGGCAGAGAATGATGATGGAGACACAAGTCCAAAGTTAGAAAGTGACGAAGACAACCTTTTGCTGCAGTTTGGAAGTCTTCCACCAGTAATGGGATGCAATATGACATTCACTTTGCCTTTAATCTTTCAAACAAAAGAAGGCGAAGAACCTATTGAGATTGGAAAAGAGGAGGATAGACCAAAAAGTACTTTAGTGGTTATTGAAGAGGTAGAGACCGTAAATGAAGATGGAGAAATGGAAAAGTCAGAGAATATAGTGTTTGAAAAGCCATCGGAGAATATGACTCAACACCTTAAGCCTCTCTTCTTAATGTTCATATGGATGGAAGGCCTATGCAAAGGGTTTTGGTTGATAATGGAGCAGCTGTCAATATTCTTTCAAGTGCTAGTTTGAATAAGATAAGCAAAATGGAAGCAGACCTTATTCCCACGGAAGTAATAGTTGCAAATTATTTTGGAGGAGTCACTAAGACAAAAGGGGTTCTCCCAGTGGTTTTAGCACTAGGAAACAAAGAATGTTTGTCTGCATTTTCCGTGGTAGATTCAACTGTATCTTATAATGCACTTTTTGGCAGAGACTTGATTAATTCCAATTGGTGCATTCCTTCATCCTTGCACCAATTCTTGATCTTATGGAATGGCAGCAAAGTGGAAGTAGTATGGGCAGACCAGAGACCTTTTATTGCAGGGTCCAATGCAGCAGAAACTCATTTATATGGAGGTGATGTGGGTCCAATCAAATTTATAGGCACTGATAAAGAAGGAAAGCCCAGAGAAATGACCACAGCAATTGACCATTTCTCCAGAAAGGCAGTAGAGAGGGTGATCCAAGAGACGACGAGGCCTGGAACAATCTTACTTGACCAGCCGTTGTCTAGTTGCAGCATAGAAAAGATTCCATGAATTGCAAACCCTTTGAAGATCAATGGAAAGGTCTAGTTCAAGACCTTTTCAACAAACTGTTAGTGTACAACAAAGAGGAGAGCCTTTGCGAAATCTCAGAGGCCGAATGTATACTGGAGGAGGATGCTGAGGTCATAGAAGAAGGCATCTTTGGGTTGAAAGATCTAGAGGTGGAACCTGCACAACAACAAGACCTTAGAGCAGAGGTTTAAGATCCATTGGAGGAAGTTAATCTAGGGGACGATCAGAATAGAAGGCCAACTCTCGTGAGCGGCCTTTTAGAGAAAAATACAAAGGAAGAAATCATTAAGCTACTCAAAGAATTCCAAGATTGTTTTGCTTGGGATTATCATGAGATGCCAGGTCTAGATAGAAAATTGGTGGGGCATCGTTTGCCAACGAAACCTGGTTTCAAGCCTTTCAAACAACCGCTAAGGAGGATGACCTTAGAGGTGACCTTGAAGATTAAAGAGGAGATAGAAAGGCTGGCTTCATCAAACCAATAAGGTATGATGAATGGGTTTCAAATATAGTACCAGTAGTTAAGAAAAATGGTAAACTTAAGGTATGTAAAGATTTTAGAAATTTGAATCTTGCAACCCCTAAAGATGAATACCCTATGCCTGTAGCTGATTTATTAGTAGATAGAGCAGCCGGCCTTAAGATCTTATCTTTTATGGATGGCCACTCTGGCTACAATCAAATCTTCATAAGTGAAGAGGACGTTTATAAAACGGCCTTTAGATGTCCTGGAGCCATAGGAATGTATGCATAGGTAAAAATGCCATTTGGCCTTATTAATGCTGGAGTTACATATCAGCAAGTGATGAATGTGATTTTTCATGATTTAATATGAAAATCCATCGAGGTCTATATTGATGATATAGTAGTTAAATCAAAAGAAGACTTTGATCACTTGAAAGATCTTAAAATGGCCTTTGAGAGAGTGAGAAAATATAAACTGAAAATGAATCCAGCAAAATGTGCTTTTGGGTTTAGACCTTGAAACTTTCTTGGTTCTCTAGTTCACCAAAGAGGCATAGAGGTGGATAAAAATAAGTCAGGCCATTATGGAGGTTAAACCACCTATGAATAAAAATGAATTATAGAAATTTATGGGTCAAATTAATTTCCTTCAACGATTTATATCTAATCTTTCAGGGAAGACTTCAATTTTCTCGCCTTTACTTAAGCTCAAGGCCTGCGAGGAGTTCAAATGGGAGGCCGAGCATCAGAAGGCCTTTGATCAAATTAAGGAGTACCTTACAAAGCCTCCAGTTTTAATACCTCATGTACCCCATAAAAGTCTGAGGCTTTATTTGTCTACTACAGAAAGGTCTTTAGGTTCAATGTTAGCACAAGTAAATGAACAAGGCCATGAACAGGCCGTTTATTACTTGAGTAAGACCTTCACATGTACTGAACAAAGATATACTCCAATAGAAAAGACCTGTGTGGACACCCCATTTTTACCAATTATTTCTACTATGTGTTCATACAAATGATCAACTAGAATAGCTGGTCATTGGGTGAGGAATTGGCCTTGTAAAGACCAAATTGACCAAATTGCCCTTTTCTGAGGAAAAGGACAATTCATTATTTCATGTGTACATTTGGATTGGAATCAACCCATTTGTATTGCATTTGACTTTTGAGGTGTTTTAGAACATCCCTGTAAATTTTCATGGCATTCTGATGAGAGCTCGATAGGTAATTAGGGTTTTTGTGACTTGAAGGGCATTTTCGTCCTTTTTCTCGTATAATTTCCGAATGACCTCCGAATTCGAAATGGATTGTTTCATGAGGTTTATATGGATGTGGGGAGTGTATTTGATGTGTCAATTGAGCCTTTGAATGGTTGTGATAGATTCGCCTAAAATCGATCTCACGGGTAAGAATGAGCTGAATTAGGGTTTCGATCAAATTGACCATGAATTGGTCGTTTTCACCAAAACAAAAGATTTTCAAAACATGTTGTTAAGTACCAATTTCATGTTGAAACCATCTTTTTAGAAGTGGTGCAAGCCTAATTGATTAATTTTATAAAACAAGGAATGGTCATTTGACCAATTTTGGCACAACCGGGTCAATTGGCTAGCTTTTTGCTAAAACCCTTGACCATGGTCAATTGATTTTAACCCAAAAACATTCTAAAAATGTGGAGGATCAAAACACGGTCGTTTTGAGCCCTGAACCATCGGATTTGGATCAAATTTGAGCAAAATATGGCCAAAATTCGAAAACCCTAAAATTTGGGGAACAAAATTGGGAAGTCAGCATGGTGACCGTCCTAGCTAGGACGGCCAACCGTCCAGCTAGGACGGCCAACCGTCCAGCCCTAGGACGGCCATCAGCATGCTCGAGCCCATTTTTCAATTTTGGAAAATTTTACCTATTTTGGCCGATTTGATTTGATTTTTTTGGCATAAATTCGAAGGGTTTCAGCTTGCAAACCCTAGGAGGATTTGTTCTAAGCCCTAGGATCGTTTTTTAAAAGATTAAATCCTAACCATTCAAGGTTTTAAACCCTAACTCTATATATGCTTCATTATAGAGTTAGAGGAGGGAGGTTCAAAAGAGGAGAAGAATTTTAGGGTTTTGGGAGAGGAGGCTACAGATCTGGACCTTCATCTTTACACCATTCAAAGGGCAAGAATCGAAGGCTAGAAGCTTGGAGAAGAGTAGCCAAGAAGGAGATCGAAGGGTAAACACTCAACCATGGTCTTGTTCTTTGATTGATTTTCATGAAAATCCTTTTTGTTTCTCCACCCTCATGTATTCAAGATGTATATTTTCTTAGTTGTTTGCATATGTAGAATAATATTGGTTATTACATGGTGTTTGTTTAATGAAGCTTGCATGACTAAAGTTAGTTTTGTTGTTAGTATGCATGTCTAGGGTTCATTAGTTTCATTTATGATTTTCTGTTAGGATGTATGCCTAAGGTTAATTAGTTTTATTATGAGTATGTATGTTAGGGTTAGTTTTCTTGTTATTTTATGTACGTATGCATGATTAGAAGTAATTTTATCATTAGTCTATGTGAGTATGCATGTTAGGGTTAGTTTTCTTGTTATTTTATGTACGTATGCATGATTAGAAGTAATTTTATCATTATTCTATGTGAGTATGCATGTTAGGGTTAGGTTTTCTTGTTATTTTATGTTTAGCATTCATGATTAGGGTTATTTTTATTATGATTTTATGTGGTTAAATATGTTTAGGATAAGTTTTGTTATTATTTTATGTTAGTATGCATGTTTAGGATTAGTTAGTTTTATCGTGATTTTATGTATGCATGCATGAGTAGGGTTAGATTTGTTGTTATTTTATGTGTAAGCATGTTTAGAGTAAATGTTGATATATTTATGTTGTTATTCGAATCTCATGATAATTGATTGGTGATTTTAATGGTAATATGAGTATGTCAATATGTTATTTTAATATGTGATGAGTCTTGAGTCTTTTTATTTGTGCTTTTATGATTATTTGAATGCTTGCCATGGTCTTAATGGTTTGAATATAAAAAATGTAGACGAGGGAGCGTGCAAAGGTAAGATCCTTCCCTTGTGATATTGATTTGATGGTTTGGATGTATAAAATGTGTACGAGGGAGCGTGCAAAGGTGAGATCCTTCCCTTGTGTTTAAATTAATCGTTTAAGCATATTTTGGTGTAATTTTTGACATGTTTTTGCATAGTAATTTAAAATATTCATGTAGAAAGCATGCTAGGACATTTTCACATTTTTTTGTTCTTTGTTTTCATGGTTTTTAGAGTGATTTAAGGTACATATTCAAATCTGTCCAGATTTGTTTATGTCCTTAAATTTATTCTAAAAATCATTTTGAGGCCAAATCCAACTTAGAAATATGCTTAGGTTCACATAGATTAATTAGTGTGCATTTAGGGGCATTTTCATGCATTTTTAAAATTGATTACATGCTTATTTGTTTAAATTTCAGCATGCATTGCATTAGTATTTTAGGGTTTTTAGATTAACTTTAGGGCTAGTTAGAAACCCTAGGCTAGGAAGGTCACTTGACCTTCCCTAGGAATTTCCTTTGTTGTAAAGATCATGATTTGAATTGTGTGTTTCAATTGATTGAAGAGTCTATCTTCGAGAAATTTCCTAAAAGATTTTTGATGCAATATTTATGAAATAAATATGATTTTATGAGATATTTGATTATTAATTGATTTTCAAAAGATTTGAAATGTTTTAAAGATTTTTTACCTTGGAATGAAATTCCTTCCATATGATTTGTTTTCTTGAAAATCTTTGAAAAAGATTTTTAATTGGAATTGAATTCTAAAGATAAGAATTGTTTTAGAATATTTGGATTTTAAGAAAGTATTTTAATTTGAAATGATTTTGAATAAATGATTTTAAACAAACAAAAACTCTCGAAGTTAGAGTTTTGAATTAGGTTGAAATACCTTTGATGATGTGATCGATTACAATAGGAGAGTCCTAGGGTAGTCGAACTACGTGGACTTTGATACTTGCTGGGTGATACTAGTAAGTTACGTAGGCGCTAATAGGGCTCAAGTCCGCCCTAGGATGCCCGTAGGGTGTCCTAGGTTTTAGGGGTTTGTTTGTATATATTTTTTATTATTATTAATATAACTAATATAGATAATGCATTTATATCACTACTTTTTGGTTGATTAGATTATTTAGGATTGTTTGTAATAAGAAATTTAAATAGCCCAAATAAATTAGAAGTCCTTTAATTAGGGCGAGGTGGGTGCCTACAAGTGAAAACTTGGAACCTTCCCATGTCGTAACCTAGCCCCCGGATCCAACTCTGGTTTGTAGACTGTCTTTTCATTGAAAATGGAGTTTGTTTTGTTTTAAAATAAAACATTTTTATGGTTTCCTTATTCCTTAAAAATAAGGTGGCGACTCCTTTGTTTGATTTCTAAACCTCCCTAATCACATCGTCCGGTGATGATGTGGACGCCTAAAGCCCCGTCCACGAGGCTGGTCCACAACCTGTCTTTCTTTGTTTTATACTGCGGATAAACTTAAACATTACGACAAATACTGTGTATGTAATATCCAAAACCGATTTAGTAAAGTATATGCTATCAAGACCTATTTCTAGAAGTAGGATTGGAAGATGGGCATTTGCTATAGCAAGTTATGCAATAAAATATATGCCTAAAAAAGAGATGAAAGGTCAGGTCCTTGCTGATTTTTTAGCGGACCACCCAAATGATGTCATAAAAGAAATAGAAGTAGATTTAGGAATGATAGAGCACGTGGCATGGAAATTAGAATTTGATGGGTCAAGGACTGAACGAAAATCCGGGGCTGGCATAGTTATTACATCTCCAAAAGGTTTTAAATATGAACATGCATATCAATTTGATTTTGAATGTAGTAATAATCAAACCAAATATGAGGCCTTAATTATAGGCCTTGAGATATTGCATGAGATGGATGTGAGAACAATAGAGGTCATTGGAGATTCACAATTGATTTTGAATCAATTAGCTAGCAAATTCAAATGTAATAGTTACCATACTTCTCTATTGCATCCCATTTACTCGATTCATTTGATAATGTGGTTTTAATACACAAACCAAGAGAAGAAAATGAAGATGCGAATGAATTAGCACAGCTAGCTTCAGGTCTCAAACTTCTTGGAGGCCAAGATAAAAGAAATTTGGTGGTAGAAAAGAAAGCATTACCTTCTATCAAAACCAGGGAAGTAAATTTTGAAGTACATGATATTGAAGAAGGCCAACAAGATTGGAGGGAACCGATAATAAGGAGGCTAACCAACCCAAGTATGCCTTGTGATAGAAAGATTAAAATGATTGCAATTCATTTTGTGATATATGCAGGAGAACTTTTCAGGAAGACAGAAGAAGGCCTTTTGTTGAAATGTGTTAACAATTTCGAGGCTTTGCTGTTGATGGGTGAGATTCATGAAGGTATTTGTGGAGCACACCAAGCTGGCATCAAAATGAGGTGGCTTGTTTGGAGGTATGGATATTATTGGCCTACAGTTTTAGGAGATTGTATTAAATTTACTAAAGGTTGTGAATCTTGTCAAAAACATGGCCAAACCCAACATGTCCCATCTACTGATTTAAATTACATTATAAAACCATGGCCTTTTAGAGGTTGGGCCATTGATGTTATTGGTAAGATATATCCTTCCTCTAATTTACACTGTTTTATTATAGTGGCCACGGATTACTTTTCAAAATGGATTGAGGCAAAACCTATGAAAGTAGTAGATCAGAATGTCGTGATAGGATTTATCAAGGAACATATTATTCATAGGTTTGGATTGCCTGAGACCATTAATACTGACCAAGCTCAAGCCTTTGTGGGTGATCAGATGAAGGCCTTTGCAAGAGAATATGGAATTAAACTTACCAACTCTACTCCATATTATGCACAGGCCAATGGACAGGTTGAGGTCGTGAATAAAACTATTAAACAAATTTTGAGTAAGATGTTGGATGATAATCCGAGGCCATGGCATTACAATTATCTGAAGTCTTATGGGCCTATAGGACTTCTTATAAAGAAAGCATAAAAACCACACCATATATCTTGACTTTTGGTCATGATGCTTACCAATGGAGGTCACAATACCTTCATTGAGAATAGCCTTTCAAAATGATTTATTACCAGAAGAGTATAATGAGGCTATGTGTTAGAATTAGAAAATTTAACAGAGGAAAGACTTAGGGCCTTAAATTCTATAGAGGTCCAGAAAAAGAAATTAGCAAAGGCCTATAATAAGAAGGTTAAATTTAAGGCCTTTTCAGTTGATGACATAGTATGGAAGGTGATTTTACCTTTAGGAACTAAAGATCCTAGATTAGGAAAATGGTCCCCAAATTGGGAAGGACCATTTAAAGCATTGAAGGTGATCCCTGGCGGGGCATAGTCCATCTAGGAATTATCTACTGGAAGTTTAGTAAAGTCCATCAATGGACGGTTTCTTAAAAGGTATTACCTTACCTTATGGGAGACCGTTCAAAATCAAAACTCATAATCATTACATAAGATCAAGGTCGTTTAAGACCTTTCAAAACAGAGAACAGTTCATGATAATTGTTCAGATGCAGAAAGTAAAAGAAAAGGAAGGAGAAATGAGAATACTGTTCAGAAGTCTTAAAATATCCAAACGGCCTAATTCAAAATTCAATGTTTGGGACCTTACTCCAAATGGTCATTCCTCCAACTCTCTGTCCTTTGCATTTCTTGCTTTAGCTTCCCAGGTCAAGGCTTCAAAAGCAGAAGATCTATACTCATTCCTCAGTTTCTCAACACTTTTCCAACCTTCAGAAGCCAACTTCTGTGCCTTATGAGTAAGAACCTTTTGAGCATTGATAGCCTCCTCTTTAGCAGCCAAAGCAATATGAAGATTAGCGATCTGCTTACGAAGACTTTCAGCCTCAGCCATGAGCTTGATTGATTTCTCTTGTTCAGCATCACGGGTTGTGCGAGATCTAATAACTGAAGGCACGAGTTTGTCAATTGAAGCCTTAAGATTTTGGCGCTGTTCAAGAAGAGCTTCACAGGTTTTTCTTTCTGCATAATTATCCTGAAACTCTTTCACAAGGTCTGGAAGCTGAGCAACATGTGGCTCTAGAGTATTTATTGTAGAAGCCAGACTAGGAATACCCTTAAGAAAAACAAAATGGTGCTGAAGTTCAACGGCCAATTCAAGTGAGATGTTAGAAAGAATGGCTCGATAAATTTCCAGAAATTGGGCCTTTGCAGTAGAGATTTTGGCATTTGGAGGCATTTCTAATGGGGTGTCGACAGGAGGAGGAACAGGAAGATCTTCATCCTTCAAAGGTAAAGAATCAAGGGATGCAGTCTAAGCTTCAAGGTCATCCGATATGTCAGATAGAATGATGGTAGGAGAATCAGGGGTGGTAGAAGTGGCAACAGTTTCTTTTTCAACAGATAAAGAGGAAACATTCTCAACGGGTTTAGAACTCATAGAGGTCTTTGGTTTTTTCAAAGAAGGATGAGGGTTTTGAACATCTTCAGATACTTGTTCCCCAACCTCTTCATCTGAGACTTCAAGAGGAATAGGATCACTATGTTGAGAGGTCTTTACTACTGATTTCAATCTACCAGAAGACCTTCGAGTTCCAACTTCCTTGTCAATAGAAGTTTTCTTTCTTTTTTCGATGTCTACAGATGGAGGAGGATCTAAGAAGTCAGTACAGAATATTGAGATTGCAAACAAAAGAGACATTTTGAATTAAACTAAAGACTTACCAGTTTTTTGGGGAACTTGAGGTTTTGATACTTTAACAGGGCCATGAACTGGAGGCCTTACATCCAAGGGAGAAACATCAATAGGAATAGTCTTGATTGCCGACAATTGAGTGATTAAAAACTGAAGATTATAAGAAGAGATTCTGGCATAACATTCTATCCACCAAACCTTGAAGGCCACAGAAGAAGATGGATTGTTTGGGAGAATAACAGTGGACAAAGATTTCTGATTGTCCGAATAAATTTGATCAATGCTGGTAATTTCTTCACAACTTGAAAATGTTTTTCTAAGATGGGGAGGAAAATTGTTAGAATATAACAAAGGAGGAGATGGAAGGTCTTGAGTAAAGCCGAATTGACGGCTCAGAAGATTGGGAGCATAAAATTCAACTCCAACTTTTTTGTTTCTAGGGTCGAAATTACCTCCAAAATGAAGGTCACGAAAGATGAGATAAGAAGACCATATTTGCTTCTGGACAAGAAGGTCACAACCTTGAAAGGGAAATGGAAGAGTAAACCATTGAGGTCCATACAATCTATCAAAAAAGGGGAAGAAGAGAGAATCAGCCCTATTATAGTCCAAATTCTAGAAGAAAGACAAATATGAAGGAAAAGATCTGAGCTCAGAATTAACCCGAGTCCATTTGAAGCCATAAGTAGCGAAGGTCTCAACAGGAATGTGAGCCTTGTGAAAGTCAGGGAAATATTCAAAAAACCAGAACTGAAGCAACCAGAAGGGACCCCCAGTGATGCAAAGAGAGTCCCTAGACAGATGAAAAAGACCTCTATACAAATGAGACAGAACTAAAGGGGCCAAAGCAAGCCTACGACCTGAGGCTAATGCGAGAGCTAACTTGTAATACTCTTGGGTCATTTGACCAGCGGAAACACACAGGACAAATCTACACAACCACATCAGAAGAAAGGCACAGTGTTCTTGATGAGAAATGTTGGGAGAGACAGTGGGTTTGTTCTCGGCCCTAAGATACACACCCCATGTAGAGGTGGCATTACTATAGTTAAAAACCAAGGAGCACAAGGGTTCATATGCCGCAGAGGGGATATCTCCAAAAGGAGAAAGGTCGGTCAATGCACACACATCCAAAACAATTGGAGACATAGGGCCACAAGGGAATAAAAAAGCATTGGTTGAACGACTCCAGAAACAAGTTAAAGCAGTCAACAAATTTTTGTCAAAAGGAAAAGTGAAAGTGCTCAACTGAATAGAATGATAAATGTCAAGGTCTTTCCAGAGTTGGCCAAACTGTGGCTCCAATTTCTCTATCCAAGTAGTCCAGTCACTGTTCGGTTTTGGCCAACTCCTAAAGGGTTTCTTTGCCCATTCATCCCAACATAAGCCAGGAGACTCAAGAGCTAAAAACTCATTAGTGTAAAATGGAAAGTAAAGTTTGATTGCCTCGGGAATCGAAGGACTCGAAAATACGGGGCCGATAGAGTTGGAACCGACCACCTTCTCAGATATCTGAGGTTGGACTTGGTCTCGGAGGTCATCTATGAACTGTTGTGCATCTGGTGAGGAAGGGTTTGAAGATGGAGAAGTTGATTTAGGGTTTGACATGGTGAAAAGAGAAAGACAGCGAAAGCAAAAGAAAACAAGGAAGAAGAAGAAATAAAATGGAGGCGGAAAGACTTGATGTGACAAAAAGATGTCGAATCAAAACAGACGCATGTTTTCAAGGAAAAGTTATTAACGGTTTCTCGTTCTTTTAACTTTTTGAAATACGCATTTAATGGGATAAAACTAGATTACAAGAAAGATATTATAGTTCAGTTTGAGGTCTCATAAGATTTAAAGATCAAGTTTGAAGCATAATTTTCAAATTAAGCTTCAAACAGGGGGCAAAGTGTTTACTCTAAAAATTGGCACGTGGGCATTGTAGAGATATTGCCACGTAGGCAGAAAAGAACTAGAAGAAACTTTTAAAATCTGGCAGGGAGCTTACACATGGCGTGTTTAGGAGGGATTAAAAGGAATGGACCGGTCATAACCGTTTGTTAGAAAATGGCCCACGACATTTGAAGAAATGGGATCATGGCCTGTCAATTAAAGAGAATGGAGAAATGGGCTCTAGCGGTTAACAGCCCAGCCACTTATTTATACAAAGCAGGAGTTAAAGACAAGACACACAACTCAATCCAAATTAGCCCATGGCAAAATATTCTAGCTTTAGTTTCCAGTAGCAGTTCATCATTTTCGAAGCAGTAGTTCATTAGTTTCGGTTAGTTGTATTTGCAGATTCTGATTTTCTAATTTCGTAGTTTAATCTTTATTTAAATGGAGTTTGCTTCTTATTTTGTTCATTCAAGCATTGTAAGTATTTCTTTTTGCCTTTTAATTTCTGTTAAATTCACTTCAGTCAATGGAATTTCTTGCTTTTAATTTGTGTTATTCCTTTTAAGTAATTATCTTTTAAGTCTCTTAGATTTTAACACTAGAACCCAAAAGGACTAACCTCTAATTCTCGTCAATCGCTTGATATTAATTCTAATTCCAAAGTGGCTAGGCATCTAGGACCTTTCCTAGATTCTCGGCCTAAAAGGTGCTAGAGGTCGTGTTAGCACGGTGTTTGGGCTTTTGAGCCCCGGCACGCCCGCATATCTAGACCTTACACCAAAGGACTGAGATCGTCATTTTCACCGGAAACACCTTTTTGGCATGCCCGGTGGGACATATTTGTGTTAAATGCATAATAGACCTGTCACAAGATCAATGACTAATCCGACTGAGGAACATGGGACATCGTCAGATGGATCCCATGGTGAAGAAGAGCCTAGTTCAAATAAGATTTTGACTGAATTGAGAAAAATGTCAAATCGTTTGGATGAAACAATACAAAGAGGAAATACAAATTTAATCCAAATTTTTGAGAACTTAATAAGTCAAATGAAGAAATCAATGGGAAATAATAGCCAACCTTGTGAATCAAATGATCAAGAGGTTTAGGATTCATGTTTCAGTAGAAAAGGCCTTAGAATCAGGAGCGAATGTGACAGACAAAGGTGAATCAAGCCACCAAGGTCTTAAACCTGCTTCATCACATACTCCATTTCCACCATTGGTTAATCCTATTGAGGATGAAAGGCCATATGTCCCACCTCCTTTGAGGAATGGCCAACCTGACCGTTCAAATTTTGAGGGATCACAAACTGTAACCAGAAGGCCTAATCAGGGGCCTGATTTTGGATCAAAAAGTTTGGGTAAACAACCTTTGTTTGTTAATACGCCCGGGGGGCAAAACATTAGAGGCAATCAAGGTTAGAATACTTTGACCGATGATGACTTTAGACTAGATCCACTAATATGAATGACCTTTCAAACCAAATGATCGGGGGCAGAATGGGCGTACATTCAATAGCATTACTGGTGGAAGACCTTACGAGGTTTTTCAAAACCTAACATATACTTCTGAAAGACCTTTTGAAAATATTAATAGGGGTAATACACCAGACCGTAATGAGATTGTTAACATAATCCAAGAATGTCTCGCCGCAGGTAATCAGAGGAGAATTGTAAGACCTTTATACAGAAAACCATATCCCGAATGGATAAATCAGTACAATGACTTTCCTAGAGGTTATAAGGTACCTGAGTTTACTTTGTTTTCAGGAGAAGGTGGTCAGTCCACCATTGAACACATTGGCCATTTTACCATACAATGTGGTGAGGTCTCGGCCAATGACAACATAAAATTAAGACTTTTTGGAAATTCCCGGACAGGAACGGCCTTTACTTGGTACATAAGTCTCCCTCCAAACTTGATTTTAAATTGGAGACAAATTGAAGTGTGTTTTCACATGCAATTCTATAGATCTGAACCTGAAATAACAATAGCCGATTTATCCAAGTTTAGACAATTATCAGGTGAAAGTGCAAAACAGTATATAACTGGGTTCAAAAAGGCCAGAAATAGATGTACTGTCTTCTTACCCGAGCAAGAGTTTGTTAAACTCGCTCAGAATGGCCTTGAACTAGAATTGCGAAAGAAATTCAAAGGCAAGGACTTCGAAGACCTTTTTGAGTTATATGCTAGAGCGTCTAGATATGAGAGGCTTTTAAGAGAGAAATATCATAGAAAAGCCTCCTCGTTTGGGACATATTACCATGACCCAAATTTTGAAGTAGACCTGGCTGAAGTCATAGCTAGGAAACCTTTTATATGTCAGGCCTTAAAAAAGAAGGATATGGAGGCCCCTCATAACTCAAAGGTTAGGAAAAATCTTATGGATGTTAAAAGAAAATTTTCATTTGATTTATCAAAAGCATATGAGATATTTGATCATTTATTGACCGAAAAATTTATCAGGCTTTTAGATGGCCATAAACTTCCTGGTCGTGAAATAAGGGGCATGCAACAAGGTCTCACGATACTAACAATTGTGTTGTTTTCCGACATGTAATACAGGATTGCGTTGATAAAGATCTTTTGAGATTTCCAGAAAAGGACAAAGAAGCGATGGCGGTAGACACTGATCCATTCCCAGTAGCTGAGATTGATGTTGCCTCAACTGACCTAAGATATTTATCGAGGAATCGGGTGCAAAATTACCACCAAAGAAATTTTCCACATTTCCAGCAAGCTTGGTTCAGGAATGAAAGACCTTGGAATTTCCACCATCCAAGAGTTCCCTTCATTCCAAACCCGGCCAGATCTCAGATTTGCTGCAATTGTTATAATCCTTTGAATCTAGAAAATCGCCCAAGACCTTTCATGAGGCCTTACCATTTCGAAAGAACTCAAAGGTTTCATGGTCTCCCTCGTGTCTAGAAGAGATGGGTGCCAAAAGTTCCAACACAAAGACTTCAGAGAAATGCTATTGATTAAGGTTCAAGGATGATCAAGCCTCCTTTAACTAGAGAAGAAGTATGGACCAAATTGGAACATCCCAAATTCCCAAGCCCATTTACAAAAACTCAGAAGAGGAGATTTCAAAGAAGGAGAGCTGAATACAGAAGGTCTTTCCAAACAGTTCTGAATTCTAACACAAACAAGGTACGCAAAAATCTGACTGTAATTGTTGAAGGAGATCGTAGGAAAGTTCAAGAAGTCTCAAACAACAACAAGGTGGAAGTCAGAACCGTTACAAAAGAGGGTAAAGGGATTATTTCAACCCTTGAAGAAATAGAAGACAGGTCTTTTGGTCTAAAAACCATTGAAGACCAAGGTCTTTCCATGCGGACAAATGAGACCGTCCGTAAATCAGGGGATGAAGGAGATTTTATGGCAGAGAATGATGATGGAGACACAAGTCCAAAGTTAGAATGTGACGAAGACAATTTTTTGCTGCAGTTTGGAACTCTTCCACCAATTACTCCTCTGTTTTGCCTCATCAAGTGGAAGGCTTCAATTTTTTGCTAAGTAACTTACTAGCAGACATCCTCTGACTTTCCCTCTTTATATGCTTGATGGATTTGATGCTCGAGAAAACATCAAAGTATTATACCCTCTATATTCCT